>JAFNEN010001097.1:0-61982 GCA_019343175.1 Oedothorax gibbosus | reverse complement strand
GTTTGTTTTTCAACTCGAGCGATGAAATTCCCAACTTCCAAAAAAAAAATCTTTTCGGGAGCAAAAACGTAAATTCTGAGGGGCCCCTTTTGACTTGGAAGTTGCGGGGCCCCTAAAATATACGGGGCCTGTAGGCAACTGCCTACCTTGCCTAATTGGTAATCCGGCCCTGCTCGAAGGGGTTTTGAATCCCTACCCCATATAGACTTATCCACTATAGACTTTGTACAACAAAAGATCTGTATTGTGGTTGAAAGAACTTTGTAGTATTTGAACAAACTAAAGACAGTTGTTACGTTAAGGAAATTATTGTAGCGTTTATAGCAAATCACTGATAATGAATTATTATAAAGAAACCCGTCGTAAACACAACTTTTCAGTTTCGCGAAATTGCTTCGATGAAATAATGTATTAATCATAATTAAAATCTAGGAGTGTGTACCACTTCACGACTTTCCATTACCGTTCATTGAATCAATTACATCCATCTGATAATGACAGACGAACATTTTTTTACAAAGAAAAAACAACAATTTTTCTTTTGAATTCAGCGCCCTCCAAAAGCAAAATTCGGATTTTCTACCGCACTTCAATACTTCCATTACATAATGTTTCACATTCGTTAATTGAAATAATAAATTAAGAAAAAAACCATAAAATAGTTAAACTAACATCAAATAGTTTTAATTTTAGCAATTTTACTTTAAAACATTTTAAAATCGATTTTCAAAAAGATTTTTTGTGCCATAAAAAATTTCTTCTTTAGGCAATCATTCCAAAATATAAACTTTTAATGACGTAATATGGTTGCAAAAAATATAATCACTTTATTAAATTTCTTTACTTCTACAAATGCTTCTACAAATTGTAAGCTTCAGTATCAGAACCAGTTAAAATAGTTATCAGCTAAAACCACCCAGAACCCCGACATTCAAAGAATCCTTTATGTTCTTATCTCTTCATCACCTCTTGAAGGAGGGGGAAGGAATCCAGACCCTGGGGGGCCTCAGTCGTGGGGTCTCGAATTTCATTGGCGATAAAAAAAACGCACTGAACGATTGCTTTTCGCCCAGTAGGCGATAAAGTGTTTTTTCTATTTTAAAAACACGGCGACATCTGGTTTTCGAGAAAGATAGTAAAAGAGTTCGTGCCGATGAATTACTGACTCTTAATTAAGGTTTTTCATGTTAAAATGACAAACAAGTGCTCAGCTGTTGCCTGTAAAGGCAATTATAATAAAGGGCCCGAAGGTGTCTCTCCTCTTTAAATTTCCAAAAGATGCCAACCTTAGGAGAAAGTGGGTTTCGGCTATTCCAAGAGCGAATTTTCAAATCACCATTTGTTTTCTAATCTTTTTAGAACTCAAGGGTAGGTACAATTCCTATATAGTTACTAATGTTAGAAAAGTTAATCGGTATCCATATCAAAATTACACAAAATTAATGTTATATTGAAAGATTCATTTGACTTCTTAACATTGTTATTAAAAATTAATTCATTAAAATTATTGTCTAACAGTACTTATCATATAATGACTGATACTCCAATTAGTAACTATATTTTAAAGTTCAATCAATGGTTGAAAAAACAATGGTGCATCAAAAGTTGCGAAATTTTTGAATAAAAAAAATTGTGTATTTCAGGGTTTTTCTATTTGAAACTAGTACTTTTACTACTTTTTCCATATTTCAAAACTTGAGATTTTGCAATCAATTGGGTTTAACAAATTGTCAGTTCTATAATTTTTAAGCTTAGCTTGTCTGAAACTTTCGTAATTTTTTAATTGTTGCTGTTAAAAGGTTTTCTGATATTTTTACGATACCGTAACCTCAATTTGCTTATCTCGGATATTTGTGGTTACTTAATTTCAATGGTATATAAATAGTCGCAATTTATTGATAATTCTGTTTTTGAAATTTGCTGATTGTCGTAATTTTGCTATTTTTTTTAAATTCCATTGATTTATTCTTCCACCAGGCTTATTTATATTGGTGGTCAATAATCTAGATTTTATAATGGTTAAAGTTCTGAGATTGTAAAAATGTTACTACCATTTGCCAAAAAAATAATAATTCCTTAAATTATTAATCAATAAAATGAACGATTGTTCACAATCACAACGCAATATTACCTTTAAAAATTAGTTAATTTATCAAAGGCATTTACTTTAGCATAATTAAATATTTATTATAGGGGTATCCAATAAACACATTTGTGTTTGAATTTGATTTTTTTACTCTTAATATTATATACTCCTAAAATTACTTCTCAAAAGGTCCAGAATTTCGCCATTAAAAATAGAGTATGAACCCTGTGTTGATGGAAAAAACTGTTCACATATTTTTGTTGTTTGTAGTGATGTAGACAATTGAAAATTGCAAATGAATAAGAATTATGTAAAAAAAATATATGTTTTTAATTAACCTTATTTTTATAATAAAGATGTGATGCTTTTTGCAATGAAATTGTTTTTTCCCCAGACTCAACATGTTATTCATTATTTCATTTTAAAGCAACTTAGCTTAAACACATTAAGACATTTATTTTCAATGATTTTTTAAAAAAAATAGTTGTCGATTAAACTATAGGAATTAATATATTGAAAAAGATATTTCATGCACTAAAATGATCAGTTTTTTTGTCACACCGAATATTTCCTAAACTTTTAATAATTGTAAATCAAGAAAGGTAGCATTTAATGCTGAGAAAAATACTCACGAGAACGCTAAAAATAAATATGTTACAAATTCATCCAAATTTAAAAGACTTAACATGTTTAAAAGAAGCATTCCCCATACTTCCCCAAGACTTTCCCTCTGAAGAACGGGGAGCTTAGGGGTGTTGGCTTAGGACTCCCTTCAGTGACGTCACAACTAGGAGAACGGGCTTCCTCTTGTCTTAGATGGTGTTGCTACGTCATAGCACGTGGCAATTTCCGCCGATCATGGTCGGAACAGAGGTTGCGTTGGGAGTTGGGTTGGGGAAAAGTTGCTCGTGTGATATACCCTTAAGTCCTTTACATTCCAGTTCATATAAGCATATTTGCTTTTCGGTAACATGCATTTGCTAAACAGAGTTAAAATTAAAAAAAAAAAATCTTAACTGGACACTTAAATCTTTTCTGAGCAAAAAAAAACCTAAAACCAAATTTAAATTTTAAAAATCTTTAAAACAAATACAACAATTTTTAAATCATTTTTGGGGACCGTGAGCCCTCGGCGATTGCCGACTATCAGCATGGCCTTCTTGCCATACCGTTTACCGGTTCCGGCTGTTCTGTCGCACAAGGTTGGTGTCCAACGTCTGGAACATGTGTGAGGCTCCGCTACCGCTCTGGGCTCTTCTCCGCGGCAGGGCCGAGCACACATGTATCTTCTCACAGGTTACGCCTCGGGAGGTGTCATCACCAGTCTCGATTGCTAGACTATGACAATATTGATGCTCATTTTAAACAACAGTTATTTTTTACGATTATTTTACCACAGTGCCTTATTTAACAATATACTTAATGTAAAACAATTTACTTAGATGTTTTCTTTTTTGCTTTTGTATTTAAAGTAGCATATTTATAACAAAATAGTGCTTTATGAAAATATACAATGTTTTTGTTTTCAATTTATCAGGTTCATAATGAAAATATTTTAATAACAAATGAGAGTATATAATAATATTGGATCTTTGTAAAAACTTAATATAACTATTTAATTGAGATTAACGCTTCTAGATACACAAAAAAAGCAAAAATTAATAAAACAAATTTGGATTATTATTAATCAAATAAAATAGCAACAAATAACTTTATATACAGTTTTTCATTTTCTCTAAAAAGATTTTTTTAAAACGTAATTATTAACTACCTCTTTTCCCCTGAACAAGAAGCTAAGAAGAATATTTTAAGCATAACGCGTTTTTTAAAAATAATATATAGTTTAAAAGAAAAGTTTACAATTTTATTCATTGACAACCATCTTTAATAATTTTTGAAAATTAATTGTTAAATTAATCTTCAAGACATTTTTATGTATCGATAATAAGTTCTTTTTACAGTACGAGTTTAAATCGAAACAAGTCCGCGTTATTATGTTTTGTCAGTAAAATGTTAGCTTTAAATAGTTTCATCAGTGTAAGAGAAAAAAAAAATATAGCCGGATGTATTCCTAGTGATAACCGCGCCAAAATGGCAGACCAAAAGATTTGTTTAGTCCGCAAAAGCAAAATGACGTACTTCCTACCAATATAGTGACAACCTCACCCATATATTGGTTTTAGCTGTTTTTGCTCCTTCGGACCAGAGCAGCTGTTCGGGAATCAGCCGTGTCTCGCTCATAGAGGTATGAAAGAGAATAGAGAGGTCCATGTATATGCGCAGTAGCGTACAAATGAAGCAGGCTAGAGCGGTGCATCTTGGGATACCTCAGTGCCAGTTTCGGTCACTATGTTATGCGCAGTAGCTCAAAACACCGCTAGAGCGGTGCATCTTGGGATACCTCAGTGCCAGTATGTGATGCGCAGTAGCTCGAAAAACCTGACAGCCCTGCTTCAAACCATTTGAACTCATAGACTTCTCTACCTCTCCTTCCTAACTCTATGGTCTCGCTCAATGTTAAGAAAACGCGGCCGTTGCCAAAAGCTGGAAGGAAAATTATTTGGCTTCTTTTCTAATTTGGCGCTTTTAATTGGCTCCAATTCTTCCAGCGATTTCATCGATCTGTAAATGTTACTAGATAGACCCAGGGCCCGACTTACAACTTTTGGGGCCCAGGGCACAAGCCAGTTTGGGGGCCCCCGCAACATACATTGATCCGTCCATGAAAAAGATTTTTTTTTTTCATTTTAAAATTGTACGAATAAATAACCTTTATTATATTAAGTACACATGTAAGCATTGCTTTTTTTACATACAATTTTTTTAATACATACATAAGATATGACATCAGATACCTATTGTATCATGTCAAATCATTTTATTTACATACATAATTTTTATTCACTTGATCACATGGCTGATGATGTTAATTTATAAAATTAACAAGGAATAAAAAACAGTGGCTTGCGTATAAAAAATTAATAGTACTTGGTTCAATTGTATTATGTTTCTTATTATTTGTTTCTTTGTGGCAACTATTTTTCCCCAATATTATTCTTTTATGAAAATTTGGGGGCCCTCTTGAAGTGGGGGCCCAGGGCACGTGGCCCGTTTGCCCTGCCAGAAATCAGGCTCTGGATAGACCAAAATACTTAGGAAAATGAGGCCACTGCCAGATCTATGTTAGCGACTGTTATTTTTTGTATTCTTTATTTTATTTGGAGGAAGGTGTGGGGAACGAATGTAAACAATATGACATTTAAATATTATTTTTAGAAGTTAGAATGTATTTAGTATACAATTTTATATTCTCCTTCAAAAATGCATTTATAATATTAGTTAGTCATGTTGTTATTGACGGCGTTTGGAGAAAGGGACAAATTTGGTTTTAATTGAAAAATAAAATGAATAATTTTAAATAAAATTTTATTTACAATATAGTAAAAAAGAAAATCATTCTTCATAAATAATAATAATTTCTTAAATAACTTTTTATTTGTCAGTGAAGTCCGCCGACACAGGACACAAGAATTGCCAATTTTTCACTTTTCTGTTACTATGATAAAACACAAATTAGATTTACTAGAGAAATTAAAAATAATACAATTAATTAAAATAATAATTTTCGAGCAGTGTATAAGAGATTTAAACAAAAGAAAATTTGAACATTGTGCATCGTCTTTTGTTCTATGAAAGGAAATAAAAGATTTTTACGAAAAAAAAAGTTTTGAAATTTAATCATTTCCAAAAAATTGTCTGATAGAAAGAAACTTTTAAAAAAGAACACAATTATTCGAAAAGTTCATAATTAATTATTTAATCCTAAAAGATATATAGCAATAAAAATATTTAACTTCTCTTCCGTACATGATGAATGCTATTCCCAAGTCTTTCGTTTAGTGTAAGTGTAAAATTAAAACTCCTTATTTGATTTTTATTAGCAAACGATAATAAATGTAGAAACGAAAATTAATATATTCGACGATTGATTTCTTCGCATGCTCACTAATTCTCTTCATCAGTATTGATTGCAGAAGTAGATGTGTGTTGACACTAGATCGCTACTTCCAGTTATATTTAGTTTGATAATTAAATTTAAATAAAAAAAATGATTTTGAGCGGTCAAGTTTATAAAAACCGCCAAATGACGTCATTTTTCTTTACTGCGCATGCCCTGGATCACAAAAAAACGGCCGCGCTTTTTCAAATGCGTCGCCATTGGAGCAAGACACGGCTGTCGGGAACTAGTCTCAGCCAAAAACAAAACAATCGAAATAAAATTTATAGTTAATAAGTTGGCAACAATATTTAAAGAATTACTCCGAGAAAATATGACGTCTTAAGGTTCGTCTCTAGTGATTTCGAAACTAAGATATCACTACGAGTCAAGCAGAAGCAGGCTTTCAGTGGGTGGAGCTTACTGACCACACTCAGGGCCGTAACTTATAGGGGGAGAGGGGGAGAGACGGGGGGGGAGCCCCCTCCCCAATAATTTTGCAGAGGGCGCCATTTTGGGCGCCGTTAGGTGCCCAAAATGGTGTCCTCTTTAATGTTTTTAACAATTATAACTTTTTAAAACAATTTAACAAAAATAAGTAAAAAAAAGTCCTTATTTTATATTTCATTTTGGGTGCCCAAGCAAGGCGCCCTCTGAAAATTTCCCTCAATAATTTCTTCCCGCCAAATTTTTCAGACCAAACTCCTTCGAAAATTCTTACCGCTGCAGTCAGAAGAAAGGTCGAGAAAGCAAAATTCCACCCTGATCACTTCCTCTCACTGATCAATTCTCGCGAAATAACCCCCTCCTGGAGTTCCCCGAACTGGTGGTGTAGAAGTATACGTGCAGAAGGAAATTTCCAAGTTTTTTTTGCAACCAACATTTGTTGGGGTTGTGGAATTTATGACCTAACCCAGCTAAAAAAATCAGCAAAAAACCTGCATGGAAAACGCAGAAATGCAGGTTTTTTGAGAAATGAAGGTTAGAGGAATGTTTAGCATAACCTGCTATTATAGGGTACGGTGCTGAAAATCGCAATAATTCAGCAGGAAAGTAGTTTGATAGAGATAGCTTTTATGCAGAAATGTTCACATTTAACCTGCAGTATTTATATGGGTACGGTGCTGAAAAATTCGGCAAATAAATTTCAGCAGGAAAACTGCATGTTTTGGATGAGAGATAAAGCTTTTATGCAGGAAAATGTTTTCAGCATTTAACCTGCAGTATTTATATGGGTACGGTGCTGAAAAATTCAGCAAATAAATTTCAGCAGGAAAACTGCATGTTTTGGATGAGAGATAAAGCTTTTATGCAGGAAAATGTTTTCAGCATTTAACCTGCAGTATTTAATGGGTACGGTCTGAAATCGGCAAATAATTCAGCAGGAAACTGCAGTTGAGAGAGATAAAGCTTTTAGCGAAATGTTTTCACATTAACCTGCAGTATTTATGGGTACGGCTGAATTCAGAATAAATTTCAGCAGGAAACTGCATGTTGGATGAGAGATAATTTTATCGAATTTTTCAGCTAACCTGCAGTACTTTACAGTATTATGATGAAATTCGCAACTAATTCAACACAAAAATCTTTTCGGACGGAATAAATTTAAGCAGAATGTTTTCAGCATAAATTGCAGTACTTTAAGGGTATTGTAATGACAAATTCAGCAACTAAATTTCAGCAAAAAAACAATGCTTTTGAAGAGAGATGAATGTTTTATGCAAGGAAAATGTTTTTTTTTAAGGTATTGTACTGAGAAATTTAGCAACTGAGTTTCAGCTGGAGAACTGCATGTTTGTAAAACTTTTTAAATGTGATTTTTTTTATTCTTAAAGAAAACTGCCATTTTTCTGAAGGATTCGTCCTAAAAGAACAAAGAATTAGCCGTTTCAGTTCTACATGAAAACAGCAATTTCTCTTAAAAATTTTATGCTGAAAATACCTTTATTTAACCTTATACTTTTTATTACCTTTCTTTAGAGTTTTTTTTTTTAACCTATATTTTAAAGTACACTTAAAATACTGTTTTATCTTTAAACTCACATTTCAATAGCACTTAATGTGCAATTTTATGCAAAAAATTATCTAAACTTTCTGAGAAAATAGGGACAATATTTCAAGCAAAGTATTTTGTCTAAAAAACTTTCTGCAGAGAATTAATACAACATGTGCATAATTCTTTATAGCATAGAGTTACACATAAAGCTTGCAGGGGCCAAAATCGTTTTCTGCAACAATGTCGACAAGTGGGTTGCTGCTCAAGGGAAATTACAAACCAATAACTTCCATGGTGCTGCATTATCATACCAGTGCCCAGCTAAAAATAAACTGCAGTTTTTCTACAAAAGCGAAGTGATTTTGAAGTATTTCTACAGTCAACTGCGGATTTTCTGTAGAAGAATGTCGACTTTAAAAAACTTCAGTTATTTTGCAATAAAATCTAAAGTTAATTTGAAGTGATTTATTTCAAAGGTTACTGTGGGCTGTTAACTGCAAAAATACTGTAGATTTTTGAAGGGCCATCTTAATTTTAAATACTTTAACTTATCTAAAGGTGATTTGAAGTGATCTATTAAAAAATTATATTATCTGGTTAACTGCAAAAATACTGTAGATTTTTCGTAGTTTCATCTTGGCTTAAAGTATTTCAGCTATTTTTTTAAAAACTAATCTAAAGTTTATTTGAAGTTATTTTTTAAAAAATATTGTGTGCGTTAACCCCAAAAATACTGTAAATTTGTTTTGTAGTGAATCTTTATCTTAAAATTGCTCTTTATTTTTGAAATTAGTTTTGATATTTTACACTTGTAGTAATTGTATCCCAGCTAAAAATTTTTGGAATTTTTCGCGGAAAAACATTTAATTTTTAATGTAAACATTTGCAGTTTTTTTTTGGCAAATTAGCTTAATATTTTACGCATCCCACATAGCCATTCATTATCCAGTAGACATCTATAAGACGTTATTCCGAAAATCCACGATATCCATTAGAATAAGAGTTTACCATCTATCGACGTCTGAAAGATATCCGTAGTTTCCGTCGACTTACGTCTATAGCAAGTCCATTTGAAATCGAAATTATAGACATTGCGGACATGTTTTAGACTTTCTGGACGAATTCGCGTTATGGTAAACGTCCATTAGAGGTCCACAAACTCCATAAGCAGTCGTATGTACTGTGTGGATATCTATTATACATCCGTAACAACAAAACATTTGTCGACCGAGGTCTACAATATCTATTAAATCTACGAATTCTAGATATGGCAAAATTTTGAAAGTTTTATAGATAGAGGGCGCCACTTAAAGAAAGTAAAAAAAACATGATATATGTGTGGAGAGGTTCTTTTTCTCGTTATTCCGGTTGTTGCTTGGTGGTCGAGGGTAAGCGGGAATCGAACCTACGCTCTTTATAACCTACCGATCTTGAGTCTGTCACTCTAACGATTGAGCCAATTTGTCGTTACCATTGATGGTATAGTATGGTTTTTAAAGAAAAGTCAACTACGTTTTAACTTGCGCGGTTTTTGTTTTATACAAGAAAGTCCTCGAAAGTTTCCTAGAGAAATTATAACATGCACTTTTTTATATTTTGCTGCTATTTTGAAAATTTAAATTTCTGAAAGAATTGGCGCAATGAAATGAAACCATGTGTCTATAGTCATCTCATAGTTATTACTATTTTCAATGAAAGTTTCATTAAAATTAACCATATTGACATTTGTTATAATTTAGAGTAACTTTCTTTGCAAATTCATTTCATTGTATTTTTTTAAATTTAATTTCAGACGCATTGCATTATTTATAAATGGAAATACTTTTTTAAAAAATCCGGAAACAAATTTCAAGAAAATCAAGATTAGAATGTAAAAAACTTCAGATTTGACTATATATTAAAAAAAATTCTTAGTTAAAGGCTATCGATTTTTGGGGTTTTTTTGTCCACTTTTTTAATATTATGAAACAACATCTTGACGAAAAATACACGGAACTAATCAAATTAGGAATGAATCTAAATATTCAAACTTATCTATACCTTTGTATCGTTTTTAATTTTATTTATTAGTTATTATATTTTATTTTAAGTTTTTAGTTTAAATTTTTCGAACATTTGTTTATATATGTTCGAAGTAACTTTTTTTGCAGTTACATAATAAAAATAAAGTACGATTTCTTCTCCAAAATAGTTGGATACCTAATTAGAAAATTTAAAACAAATGAAATAGACAATCACTAACTACTTTTAAAAATGTCTTAACTACAATCAAATATTTTCAAATGATGTTTTTATTTTGATTATCATACGCTAGAGAGCGCTGCGATTTTTGACAATTTGGCGATCGTTAGAAAGAGATATATTTCAAAATCTGGTAATCACTACCTTACATAAAACTACCGCGTCTACCCCGCCCTTTTTTGCCAATGGCCTGGCCCTGAGCCTTCTTCCAAGAAAACCCCCCTCCCCTTTATCTCCAAGGGACATGGGGAATTACTGGGGGTATTACCGGGGCCGGAATTACAAAGGCAGATATTTGGCCTGTATGGTTTGTGTTTAGCAGTTACATGACCAATTTATCAGAACTAAACTAAAATAATAAGTTAGTTGCGAAAAATTTGCAAATTTTGAGTAATATGATAAAAATATTAAAAATTTGTCAGTTCCCGCTAAAGTTTGTAAAAACCACAGTTCTGAGATATAGGCTGATATCTCAAATAAAATTTTTGCTTCAAAAGAAGAGGATATGAAATATTTTCTATAACTTTCAGTAGCTAATGAATACTGATGTTAATCACATTTCTAAGGAGCAATTTCTCTCTTGCTGAATGTGTTTTATTATTTAAAGAGTTGGGAAAGGAGAGAGATATCACGTGATAAGAATATTTGGATCAGACGTCCCGTTTTTGGTGACACATTCCTGCTTTATGTCTCACTATCCCGCGAAAAAATGTCCGTTTTTCTGTTACAGTCCCGCAAAGTCATGAAAATTAGGGAAATATCAACAAAATATAGATATTTTTGTGAATATTCTTTAAAAAATTAAAAAAAACGTTCAAATGATCTTAAAATTATAATAGTAGTAATTTAATTTAATATTTTATTAATCAGGATAACGGTAATTTAACGTTTGTTTGGAATTTGAAGAGGCCATTATATAAAAATTGTGGTATGGAGGGAAGTGTTTTGATTTTTGCTTCCACACTACGTTTATAACTTCAAAAGTGGAACGTATTATAATTGTTCGGTCTGTTTATCTGTCCGTCACCTAAATTCATAGAACGAATCACAAGTTTCCAGGTAAATGGGTTACGTCATATTGAGGCAAAAAAAAAATCCGACAAGGCTATATCCCAAATTCCATTTAAAAATACTTAAAATTAGAAGTATATTTAAAAATTTAAAACTAAATATTTAACCTCCATTTAAGGAGATTACAAGAAAAAAAAACAATTTTTTTACAATATGTCCTCTGTTGCCATTTCGTCAAACGAACAAGAAATTTAAAATGTAAGTTTTTTATTAAAAAAATATTTATTTGTGACATAATTCCAGTTTAGATAATGTATAACGTCATAGTATATAACACAATATTTATTTTGATGGGTCATAATAAGTGGATTAAGAAAGCGGTAGAAAAAGATTTTTTTTGCATAAATATTTTAGTCTCCCTATCATTTGTTGGTTAGTTCCAGGGAATGTAATGAATGATGTTAAGTTTCGCTTCTATTTTTAGATCATGGGGCATGTTTTAATGGGCATGTTTCAGGCGTTCAGTGTCAACCGAAATACTTTATGAAAATAATTTTTTTCGAGCCACGATTAGGGAATCAATGTCACATAGGAGCAGAGCACCGATCGAAGGAAATGCAGGAATGAAAGCTAGAAGGAAATTCGTCACATCAAACAAGCCAATCTATATCAATAAAGAAATAAGTCCTGACTGAATCGCGTATCAACACTCAGCCGAAACTATTTGAGGTACACATTCCAAATTTTAGGAGCTTATTGCTTTTGTACTGAAGGCATCTTCTAAGAAGCATTTTTTCGAAATTCGAATGGGTCTAGGAGGACAAAACGTGAGACGATTTCTCCTTGGGAATAGCATTGGGTATTGTTATGAAAGCTAATTGGTCAAATTTATTCTACTTGATTCTAATAATATTCCCAATTTATTTAATGCTAGAGATCGTTGTTTAATTTTGCTGTTTACAAATGAAAATATATGGAAATATCTATGAATTTTATGTACAAATGTAGAGTTACTTCATAAAAATAAAATCCGAAATTCAGTCGGACATTCAAGTAAAACAAAATAATGCTGACATCAGCAGTGAGCAGGGTTGGGGTGGTGTGCTCATAATATCCTGATGGAACAGATCCAGTTAGTAGTTAGATCGATTGGCCTAAAGTAAAAGTTTTTCATAATATACATATATACAAGTCCCCGTTATTAAAGGTAACCCACTCTACTCCGGATTTATAAAGCTAGTTGTACTACATATTTTTCTTCTTTGAACTGCAAATTAATTCAGCGAACAATAAAGAATATCAATTTATTTTGCGAAAGAAAGTAAATAAAAATAGCCATTTATGGCGATTAAATGTTTAAATCAAAAACCAAATTGCAGTGTTTGGTGATTTCATTTATTTTTATTTTTAAGGTTTATATATCGTGTGTAGAAGTGGAAACTCTTCTAGGCGACAACCACTGTTATAATTCTACTTGTTGGGTTTTAAATTCTCTTTCGCATGTTAGAAAAGAGAAGGTATTGTCCACCTATAAATCTAGATATGGACAGTTACGGATGCTCGCTATACCATCTCCCTTTGCATAAACTGTTATACTTTTACACTTCACTGAAAAAATTTGGAGTAAAAGTTGCATATCTACCGGCTTTTCAAATTTCTGACACTTGGGGTCTATTATATTGTATGGTGAACTAATGCAGAACTTAGAACAAAACTAGTGCTACGAGCGCACAAAAAGATTTATGTCAGACCTTAGTCTCAAAGTCATTTTCTGCCTGTCAAAACTTAAAACGCGTTTATCTCAAAACCAATTTTTTTTAATTGGTTGACAATAATGGCTGGATTCGTATGAAATGTGGTATGCGTATTCTCTATTGTATTAGATTCTAGTTAAAATTCAAAAATGCCAAAATTTGTTTTAAAAAAATACTTTTTTTTACAAAAAAAAAAAACCTACTGGAAAAAAACCCGGTAAAAATCGAACCTCTTTTATTCTGAGGCTTGCCAATAAATTTGGATTTCCGATGGAGAAGCTAAAAATCCCGCCGATTGATGCCTTTTGCTTTGAGGGTCTCAGGAGATTAGTTACTACGGTGGCCATTTTGAAAAATAAAAACAAAAATAATTTGATTCTTGTATTTTAATATATAATGAATAAACATAATGAATTTCAAAACCATTCATTAATTCCTTCCTTTTTACATAAACTTTGACTCTGAAACATGGTCAACATTCAGGCGGTTACATGCATCGCCCCGCTTAAACGAAACTGCATTAGAAAAGTTTTAAATGCATAGATTGCAAAGAAACAATAAACATAGGTTTCAAATTCAAGTTTTCAACGAAAATAACATATTTGTTGTTTTAGTAAAACATATCGATTGCACCACAAATACTTCGAGAATAAGATCCTTATTACTAGATAACTACACATTTGGGGAAAATAATTAAATTTAGAACTGAATTCATCATTCGAAAGATGTCAAAAAAGTGATAACAACGTAATTAAAACATTGTTTGAATATTAAACAGGTTTCGCATTATTGAAATAAGCTTAGAAAATTTTGCAAATCATGAGCTATAAATCCCTTCATTCTCTTTCATTTATCTCTCATTGCGATAACTGCTTATTTACGTGATTTAACTACCACTAAGTTTGTATTACAATACATAATTATCCATTAGCAAAATAAATCCACGGGAAAGTTTTTTTATTAAAATTGTAAGGCTTTTATTTTTCAAATATTTTATTTATAGTTTTGGGTTTTTGAAAAGAGCGAAGAGACACACAAAATTGTAAAAGGGCCGCAGGTTGCCGATGGAGAGTTTATATTGATGACGGACTATATAATAAGCTGATAAGAGTGCAGTAATGTAAAAAAGTCAACCGTTTCTATAGATTTCCTAGAGTATTATTTCTTTAATGAAATTATATGGAAAGTTTGTGCAATAAAATCGTTCATTATGGTATGCTATCCTTATGATAAAAGAATGTTTATCATTTGGCTTTATTCGCTCCCGAATAAATACTTGTTGAAAGAAGATTAAAACACCTCACAGCAAACACATCTCTTAGACCCCCCTCTATCTCTTATTACGGGGAGAACTTCGTGGGACTGCTTCCCCGAGGGTTCAGATGGCCGCGGTCCAAGACGCATCGCAGGGGGGTCAAGGAAGTGATTAGATTAGTCAAGACATTATCTAGTCGTCTGGATTTCCTATGTCGGATCTTTACGCGATAAATTATTTGAAAATAAACTTATTTCAAAAGTTGCCAAAATAACTATTTTTTTTTCTTTTAAAATTTCAATGGGCCCCATTTAAACTTTTAAGGACAGTTTTTGTGAATAGGTATCATTATTGCTCTATTTATGTAAGAATATTTTATTAAACTACAATTGCTATTTTCCTATTTTAACATGCTCATATGTGCTAAAATAATCAACGTGTCGGAAAATCAAATTACTGTATTCTATTTTATGTAGAGATACAGTACAGTTTAATTTGTTCAGATGATGCCTGACTTTCTTTACGAAATTCTTTTTATTCTTTTTTATATGTTTTTTTTTTCAACTCGCGAATTAATCGCTATCACACTCACAAAAAAATTTATTCAACTCGTTAAACAAATCCTTACTTTTTGAACTAGTAGTATAACATTTACGCATTTAGTGCGAAAAGTAATGCTTTTTTTGTATGAGTTAATAAAATTGTTAAAAATAATTTCTTAAGTTGTAATAAATTCACATTCAAATTAAGAAGTATTTTTTTGATTGGCATAAGAAATTAAACTCCAAATGAAGATTATTGTACAAACTAAGACATTCCCACTAATCAGAAAACCGCCTAATAAAGTATCACGTTCAAATGGAATTTTCCACTAATTAATTGCTAGTATTTACTTTGTCGCATTAATGCGTAAAAGTAACTTATTAACACGATTTCGTTACACTGTAAAAAAAAACTGTTGTTTTTACAGTTAAATACATTATTTTTTACAGTTAAAAACTGTTTTTTAGAAAAACAGTTAATAACTGTATTTATCTTCGTTAACGTGACGTCATACTCACAATCCATCAAATGCACCTGCCCGCGGGGGAAATTTGAAGACGAGCAAAGAGTCACGTGATTGAGATCATCGTTCAGCACAAATACCCAATTCTTGCCCTCGCGACCGAGTAATGACTTTGTCGCAGACGGTTCAGTATTGGGCTCGCACGCAAGAGGTTCCTGGATCAAAACCGGGCCCGGTCCATACCTCTTCCAGGAACTTCTTGCGTGCGAGCCCAATACTGAACCTTCTGCGACTAAGTAATTACTCGGTCGCGAGGGCTAGTATTGGGTATTTTATTTTAGCAGGGAGAAACTGTTAAATTTACAGGGGAAAACCATTGAATTAAGAGTTTTCCCCTGCTAAATTAACAGTTTTTCTCTGTTAAAATTACAGTTTTCCTGTAAAAGAATTACAGTTTTAAACTGTAAAAAAACAGTTATTAACTGGCGTCTAAGTTGACAGTTTTTAACTGTAAAAACAACAGGGTTTTTTTTACAGTGTAAATGCTTGCAAAGCTTGTTAAAAGCATTATTTTTGCAACGATTATTTTTTAAAAAGTTTTTTTACACGATATTATAAAAAACAACTATTTTTAATAGACAATATTCAGATCTTGAGTGGCAACAGATATGTTACATGAAGATAAATTTATTCTCGAGCCTCGATTGGAGAATCAAAGGGCAGCGTGGGCTTTCCACTCATGTGAGATTCACAGATAGAAAATTCCTGACAAGAGGGGTTTTTGCGTAACATGGTTTGCGAATCATTCCGTTTTGCTGTTGTATGTAAAGACGGTTTTGAATTTTTTTTATTTAAGGCAAAAACTATATTGTTTAGTTTTAACTCTGTATACAGTTACAAAATTTAAATGCCGGAACACACTTTTTTTTTTTAATCTTAGTAACTCATTTCGGTTTTTATCCGAAAATTCAAAAAAAGGGTAGGATTGTGGTTAAATTAATTTTCTGAGGCACTCAATAGACGCCTTAGCCATTGTTAACGATCCCCCTTTCATATCTTTTAAAGGAGTCTCTCTCTCTCCCCTCACAAGCCCCTCCCTATATGTGGAAGTACCATCGTGTGCATCTACCACGTGTGCAATAACCACACAATAAAAGTTACGTTGAAACAGAGTGCCAGTCGGAGAATCGATCAAAAAAAGGACATGAATAAAAGCTGAAATTAAGTACTTCATGACATACACCTGAATAAAGCCAACTGTATTTGTAATTGTATTTTTGATAAAAAAAAGTTATTAATCTACACGATTAATGTGTGACTCTGTATCTGAGGTGTTAAAATAAGCAGAATGGAAGGGGGAAGTTATTCCTCAATTTTCAGCGTTTTTTCGCTGGAAAGGTGTGATTTGTTTAAAGACCGCTTTCATAGACTTTACAAGAACCGTTGTAAGCTTTCTGGACTTGAGATTAACAAATTGAAATTAAGTATGTATAAGCACGTGTGTTAATTGGTAAGATTGGGGTTTGAATATTATTTAAAAAATATTTTTATATATTTATTAAAACCTTTATTTGATTTTTTATGCTTCGCCAGATTTACTTAAAGTGATTATTTTTTTTGTTAACAAATAAAAATATATTTATGAATACTTATCCATTAATGGGCGAAGTGCTTTTTTAAATAATTGCTATTGCAATTAAATTGTATTTGGTTGGAAATTATATGTTTTTTTGTTTTTTATGTCGTTTAACTTATTTCTTCCAAGAAAACGTCATTACTAATTTAATACTCCTATATAGTGTTTCGTCACTACAGATTACACTTTAATATTTTAGAGTATTAGCAAAAAAAAAAACCTACTAAGTTTCTTGATGGCTTTATATATGACAAATTTACAAAAATATCAATTAGATTAAGATATATTATTACGATTCGATTTTCCTTCGGCGCGAGATTGATATTTGGCAGTTGTTTAATTTTTGGATACAGTTTAGATATAAATGGGTCGGTCAGTTTCTGCTAATATTTTTAACGACCTCCGAAAATTTAAATAAGCTTGCTATTAGGGGAGAGTGGGGCTAAACCGTACACCCATTTTTTGACCTAGGTTTTGAGCTAGACTATCCCGTCAAGTGTTATAGTATATCGGCAGATCGCGCAAGTTTACAATATAGATATCGTTTAGCTATGCGTATGAGTATCAGTGCCTCAGTAAAAAAACCTGGTTTTACTCATTTTCTTAAAATTTTCATCCAGTTCTAAATAAAAGGTAAGTGAAGAATCTTTTCTTGTATGCTAGTAACTGTAAGATCATGATAAACTATTTATCTTAAGCTCTCTTTTGGTTGTTAGCGATGATTGGTTAAGTGATAGAATTTAAGGTTATTTTAATATATTGAAGCGAGGCACAGATTGGGGCTAAATCGCACAGAAGTGTACGGTTTAGCCCCAAATGGTTTGCAATGGCAACATACCTACATCGATTGTAACTTATGAGGAAAATTGGCCTACCAAACTGTTAAAGTATTCATTTTAATGCCCATTAGATACAACATCAGAGACCTATCATCTTGTCATGTCATTATATTTTAAATACTAAGATTTATTCGCATGGATATTACGGAATATTTAAAAATAACAAAGAAAATAACACTGAAAAGAAATTCTAGTCCAACTACCAGAATCTGGTATATTTAATCGTATTTTCTGGCTCATATGGAACACCAAAAAATGTGGTTTATCTACCAGTATCTGTTTGGTAGTGACTTATGGTAAAATTACTAGAAAAATATGGTTTCATTACCATGATGTTTGGTAGCGCATTTGGTTTTATTACTTTATGTAGTGGTTTTACTACCATATGTAGTGGTTTTATTACCATATATAGTGGCTTTATTACCGTATATAGTGGTTTCATTACCGTATATAGTGGTTTTATTACCGTATACAATAGTATTATTGCTGTGTACAAAGTTAATATTACCAAATAAGATTACGTAAACTCCATGCGTAATCAATGTATTTCTATTATAAATTTTAAATTTCATTTCGCAAGAAATGTACCGGATCCATCGGGAAATGTCGCGCGGAGCTCCATTTTCATACTACTTTCAATAAAATGCAATATATACTACTAGTATAATTGGTTTAGTTTGCTTATATGACTTATTTCGAGTTGCTACAAATGACTGCAACACAGCACCGCCATGTTTGATGAGTGACATTTACCACACATATATTGGTAGTCAAAATTTCAGCTAATACCGTGGTATTTGGTAGGTATCATTGCGCTCAACATGATCCGATCACCAAGCATATGGTAAAAAGACCGATGCTTTCTGGAAATTAATTTGGTTTTTTAACCATGCTTCTCGTATAAAAACAAAGCGTAAGGTAGGAAAACCATTTGTGGTGGTAAACTTACTTTTCATAGTTGTAATCTTACCAAACGTACGGGTAAAAAGAGCTATAATTTTAGATACCAGAAATTCTAGTAATCCGTTACCAAAACGAATAGTAAGGTTACTAATTGAATGGTTTAAGTACCTGGTATTCTGGTTTTATTACTAGAAATACCATTACCATACAATTATGGTTTTTTGTAAGAATTTTTTTTTCAGTGAATAATTATAGGGTTTTGCCTTTGAAAAAATTAATTGCACTTAATTCAATTGATTTTTTTTTGTGGCAACGAATTTTGGCACATTTTCCCCACAATATTATATTTTTTAAAGCAAATTTGTAAGGCCCCTGGAAGTGAGGGCTCAGGCTACGTGCCCGTTTGTCCTGCCGGAAATCAGGCTCCAGTTGAAGTGGAACTGATCCCACTGTCGTATTCCTTTGACGAAATAAGTTTTCTTTTTAATCTTTGCCTGCTTAAAGCTCTGAGCCCATGAATGAAAGTGAGTACAATACAAACAAGCCGGTTGGGTTTCCTAGGGAGCGTTGTCCGTCTATCGTTCACCTCCGCTATAGTCTGTCGCCTGGAGTGCTTCGGGGAACGGTGGCTCCAACGTTTTTATCAGCCGTCTGTTGCTGAACGGCGGTGATTTTTGGTTGTTTTTTTGCTTTGTGGGTAACAAAAGTGGTCAGGATGTCAAATGCGGAACCCGAAAATTCATTTTTTCAATGGAGGAGGATGAGATCTTCATTGATTTTGTAAGGAACAACAAGATCATTCAAAAAAAGATCATTTTAATTACAAAAAATCATTAATTAAAGAAACGAAAATGGATAAAAATCGGATTTCGGCTAAAATGTTGTAATATATGTTTTATTTTAACTCTGTTTTGTATCTTCTAGAGATAAAAACCCCTTTGTGCTATATTTTTTAACTGCGGAATTTAATTCATCAACAAGTTAAGCTTTATTTTTTTAAAATTTTATTTCATTTAATTGGAACATTTATTTTGGAGCTTAATAACATTGTCTAGTTATAACAATATTCATATTCAAAGTTAAAAGAATTTTGAATGATAGTTTTATTGTATAGACAAGTTCAAGTATGCTAGCTGCAATACAAGTACATATCGAAGAAATTTATTATTAATTTCATTTATTCATGTATACATCGTTTCAAGTATTTAATTTAAAATATATATCTTGTTTGATATACACAAGCTCATATTTAAAGAGGCTGGGCTTCAAACGAAAATATTGTCGTAACTTTTCGTCATTTGACTTTAAATGTTGCCAAACCAAAATATTATGCTCTATGTTTTTTTTTACATTTCATCCTCTGAACAGTCTTCCGATGATAATTCATCTTCATAAAGATAGCGATGCCAAGGGCCAAAATACGACGCACGCGGATCCATTCTGAAGTCCGAATCACAGAATGTTTGACACTTTCTGTCGACCGTCTATAGCTTCTTTTATTTAAACCATGGGGTGGTTCACGTTAACCCCCCTTCTTCCCCCCTCCCCTCGACCCTTTCAGAGGGTCCTATCCTCTCCCTCATCAATCAACCACTATCTTAGCACGGGCAAGTTTACAAGGTTGCCATAACAGTTGGCGCTTTTTCTCAGGTTTAGGCGCTTAAGCAGTGTACTTGTTTTTTTTTTACCCTAATGGGCTGTCAGTGCTGCCATCTGTATTAAAATAAAGTAAAAGTAAGTTTTTTTCAACTATTAGTAATTAAAATAATAGTTATCAATCTTCGGCATATCATATAATGCCCTTCTCTATTTTTCAGCAAACTTTCTTGTTTCTTGCCCTAATCTTTTTTAGAAACAGGCATAAAAAGTTTACTAATTTAAATCCGAAATTAAAAAATATATAGCATAACTATATACATATACTTTTTAATGTTAAAGACATTCTTAAGTAATATGTATATTTTAACGCGTAAAACTGCAAAGGCAAATATTTGGCAGATGATGAACTTTTTTTTTAATCAATATTACTTCTTTTAAAGATCATTCATCAGATTTTAATAATTTGGTATTCATAGCCGAATATCCATAAGAAGTTGAAACCAGAGCCAACAATGATCTCAATGACGTTTATTGGTTGCAGTAGACGACTAATAGATATAAATACGTACTTTAGATAAGACGTCAATTAGTAATCGATTTTATAATTTTTATAGACCTCATAGATTCAGTTTAGTTAAAATGGACTACTAGTGGATATAAGTTGAATTCTACAGGTTATATGAAATTTATAGACATCATACGACATTTATAGACGTGTAGTGGATAAATGTGGACATGCGCATGTAAAGAAAAGATGAGAAAATTCATTGCGAAGCTCTCGAAAATCCATCTTTTTACGAAGTATCTAACACAAAAACCAATATCTTCGAAGTCCTTGATTTAGACATCTAATAGAAATATAATTTTGGTAAGTCGAAAAATATAACGACGTGCGCATCTATTAGATATCCAGAATATCGATGTCTAACAAATAAGAGTTGATGCTTATCTATTAGATGTCCTAAATGTCTATGTCTAAATTAGTCTACACAGAGATATCCAATATATATCCAAAGAATAGATTTTGTGGACAGATATGCCATAGATGTCCAATAGACATCTCGAACGGCTAATGGATCACGTAGATTAACAATAGATATCTTGTAGACAATAGTGGCTATGTGGGATGTAAAACGGGTACATTTTTGTTGTGCCTTCCTGCGGACAAAATGTTTGCAAAAAAAAAAAAAATATTTCTGTGTTGGCAAAATATTCTTAAGTTTCCAGGAAAATATAAAATGAGTTTATTACATTAAATTTAGTAATGAGGGTTTTTTTTTTGTAATCTAGCTAAGTTCAAATCACAGATCTAGATTTTGTTAATCTGTAACTTCTAAAAATTCAGAAACGATATCAAAGCTATAATTTGCGATTCAAATTCTTTTTTCCAATTTCCATGGACGTTTTTGATTTGATTTTGCAAAAAAGAAGAAAATAATGCCACCTATATAAAGAGACAGTAAAATTTAAACAAAAAAAACAGATTTAAAAATTATTTGCTTAATATTTCAGTTTGCTCAATAGCTTTGCTCTCACCTTTTTATAGAAAATTTAAAAATAAATTAATCTTAAAGGAATTCTTAAGATATATTTTTTTTTCTAACACACAAAATTTGTATCCAATTTATTTATTACCGCCTTAGAACAATTAATTAAATATAATTTAAATATTTTTAAATAAAAATCATAGACAAATTGTACGCAAAATCATGAATCAAATTTATTGACTATAATCGAATCCATGGAGTGTGTAATTTTGTGTGTTCTAATTATAAGATATACCATTCCTAATTTTAAAACGCGCTCCAATTTGCGAGCTCCAATAGCGCAGTTGGTAGCGCGCTGAACAGCTACACAAGTACCCCCAGATCAAATCCTGGCTCCTGCTTCCTACTTGGGTATAAATACAACTCAACTTCATGATAATTATTTTTATTTATGTTTGTGAGATTTAAAAATATTTCACTAAATGGCGCCACCAGACCTGTAGTTTTTATAAAGGTTTTTTAATGAAGGAAATATAAAGGTTTTTTGGTGAAGGAAAAATGGAGGTATTTGGAACCTAAAACCTTCACTTATCCTGCAGGTTTTCGAATGAAGGGAAAATAAAGTTTTTTTGATGAAGGTTTTTGGTTCCAAATACCTGCAGTTTTCCTGCAGCTTTCCTTCAATTTTTTTTCAAGGTTTTTTGCTGCTTTTCTTAGCTGGGTAAGATAAGGAAAAACCCTGTAGGGGAGCTGCTTTGGGAAAGGATGACATGGGCCAGTAACGTATCCAAGAAGGGTGGGGGTTAGAATCGTGGAGATATTAAATCCTTGCGCCCTCCCTCGCACACTTTCTAGTTTGTCAAGGGGACTTGCTGCCGAGTCCGTCTCCGACACGCTCACTCCTAAACGCCACATTTCCCCACGCCCTTGCGAGCGGGGGATTCGGCGCTGGGCTTCTCCCTGTTCACTCGCCGTTACTAAGGGGATCCCTGTTGGTTTCTTTTCCTTCGCTTATTTATATGCTTAATTTCAGCGGTTTATCTCGTCTGATCTGAGGTCGACATAGGGCATACTGCACGAGGCAGGAGTAATTCAGTAACGCGGACCCACTTCCACGCGGAGTCAGACGCGGCGACAAAAGGGAGGCGGAGTGACCACGCGCATGGTCACTCTTGAACACCCACACCGAAAGTCTCCGCCTCACAACCAAGCGGCACCGAGCGAGCATCGAAGTTCCCACGTACACGGCAACTCAACGCACACCCTCTCGAGGCACCTTAAATACTCCGTTAAACTGGCGAGCGCCTCGTTAATCGTCGCTCTTTGCATTGCACGCAGATCCATCTCACGGGGAGAGAAAGAGGCGTTCCCTCCGCCCAGACAGACATGCACCGCGGCAACGCTTCTTCGACAGGACGTAGAACACTCGTTAGATTTTAAACCGGCGACTGTGAAGTCGGAGCGGTCAATGGGAAGGAGAACCTTCCTCGGTAAGTCTTATCCGACCCTCAGACAGGCGAGGTCCCGGGCAGAACCCGAGGCCGCAATGCGCGTTCAAAAAGTTAGTGCTCAATGTGTTCTGCAATTCACACCAAGTTTCGCAGCTGGCTGCGTTCTTCATCGACCCGTGAGCCGAGTGATCCACTGCTTAGAGTTGTCAGAGTTTTGATTCCCGCCCCGTCACCAGGGCGTTCATCGTATTGCGTTCAAAGAAAATGTCCAGGAAAAACTGCGAGAAGGACTTCGAGTACTACCTCCCTGCCAGGGAATAGGACGCCGAGCGGGTTGCGGAGTTAGCCACGAGCACGGCAACTCAACGCAGAGCACCCACTTGAGGCATCGCAGCACGTTCAAAAACCCCATCATCCGAAGTCGCGGACGTCAACGTCAGGGGCCGACACCGAAAGTGCGGCGAGCCAGAGCGGGTGCGTCTCTTCAAACCTAGCCTCCGCGTCCTCGAGGGACGAGAGACCTCCCTCTTGCCGTCTCGCGGCCGGGAATCAGGTACACCATAGGTTCGGCGTCTTATAAGTGTCGATATATTCTGACATTCCCTCCCTGAGTAAGTCTTCCTTGAATATATATCATCCTTGTTTACAATTGTGTTCTAATCTCACCGTCCTTCATCTTGTCTTCCTCATCGGTCACCCTTCATTCGTAAATATCACGTGACTTGTACCTGTGATTGAACCCTAAATAGCTATAGCTTTGTACACTGACTTTGATCAATAGGCAAGAGCTTTGAAATAGTGAAGGGCTGCCAGGGTCTGTCTGGTACAAAGGAGCAAAATCTACCAACTAAAGGTTGTTGAATGTGGTGATTACCTCCAGGTGCTTTAGACATATGATGTAAATAAACAATTTTTGAATTGTCTATCTGGTTCACTGTTGGGTTATCTTGTTTAAAATACCTAGTGTTTTCTTATATTTTTATTGTGATACATAATGTGCTTATTTTAAAGTTTATTAGAAATATCTACTGTTCTCTTATCCCACGGCCCCCTTTTGATCTTTACTTTTACTGATTGTTTTGTCAAGTGGTTCTCTTCATGATAACGTCAGAATTTAAGAAATCGCCTCTCTACCTTAAACGTAATCCGTACCAAACCATACCGGTACACTGTGTTCCCTTAAGGGAATTGCAGACTCACTACAGTAAAGATACTTCCCCCATCGGTAAATTAGTTTTTTAATAAACTGGAAAAATTATACTTTTTTTGAAAATCATGAAAAATATCCGTTATCCATGGCCATGCGCAACGTCCTCGTTGGGGAGTTTATCAGCCCTCTTTTAGATTTCTTTAAAATCCAGGGAAGATCATCCTCAACTAGCAGTGTATACAACCTGGTTGACTTAAAACGAAAATCTATAGAAATGGGGAAATTAAGGGAATCTTTGGTAACTGCTCAAAACAGGATAACCAAATTAGAGGAAGAACTTTGTAAGGAGATAGAGGCTTCGAGGAAGTATTTGGAGAACGGGGTGAATCTGTCTAAGGCAAGGGAGGAAATAGATAGTCAGACAAAAAAGTAGCAACTATCAAAAGCAGTTTTCAATCCCAAATTAAGGAATTGGATAGATTAGAAAAGGATAGGCAAAATAATTGCAATATCTGTCTAAACAAACTAATACAGGGTAGATCGGAGGAGCTAGCCTCCACAAACAAATCCTTGAACATTACGATACCAAATACACGGAACAAAGTGACATTATTAAAAAGGTCTCTGAGGAAATGGAGAACTTGAAGGAGGTTGTTACCTCGTCACTTGAGACTTTTAAAACCGACATTAGGGAGATAAATACGACTTCTTCCCCAACTTCTCCATCCTTTGCGGATGTGGTTGCTACAGGAGGTGGTCGGGATAATGTTAGTATTTTTGTAGACTTGCCGAAGGAGGGAGAGGAGTCGAGAGATTTTATGGGGTTTAAGAGCGCCTTGGGGGTACTCCTGTCAAATGACAGTGTTAAATGCAGCGGAATATACGAGACCAAAAAAGGTGTAAAGTTTACGGCCCCATCGATTAACGACGCTAACCGCATCAAAGAGTCAATTTGTAACTCGGAGTCTCTTTCCTCCCTGAGAGTCAACATTATTTCTAAGGAACCCCAAAGTTTATTATTAAATTTACCAGTTTCAGCGATGAAAAAACCCTTATCAAACAATTGATCCTAAAAATGCCTTCTTCTCAAACATCAACCCAAATGTGCTTTTTAAGATTGCGACAAAAGATCAAGAACAATATCATTGGATAATTGAGGTTCTCTCTAGCCCTTCAGGGCAGTTGAAAAAATGGGATTCGTGTACTTAGGGGTAAACAAACATAGGATAAACGAATTTCTTTCTATAAGACACTGTAAAAACTACTGCGAATACGGCCATACTATGAAACAATGTGCCTATTCGGGGGCCCGGTGCTTGAGGTGTGGGAGAACCCGAACATACTGAGCTATGCTCCCTTCGCTGTTTTTCATGTCACTCAAAAAATAGGTCTAACGATGGCTTTACAGAAATTTTTAAAACCGATCATAAATTAGCTTCTGATAGATGTCCGGAGTACCGGAAGCAGGAGCGAATTGCCCGATCTCGCGTAGATCATGGCGGCAATTAATTGTTTAAAATTTATTCAGATAAATCTCAATCACTCTCTGTCTGCGCACAATTGTATATTACTGTATATTAAAAAAGTATGAACCAGATATAATTTGCTTACAAGACCCCTACGTGACAGATAAGTTACCTATTGCGTTTCCCAAGGGCCTCATGGTTTTCTCCTCTCAGTCAGGTAGTCAAGGCAGCGGCGCCCCCCCCCCTTAATTTGCCCGATAACAAACTAGCTTGTGCACATTCAATTAATATAGTATGGCAAAAAGAATGGGACCTGTTAACTGAAAATAAATTTCACAACAATACCCCATCCATAACCTGGCCATTTTTCCCATCACCGAGCAGAAGGCAGGAGGTAGTGCTGGCACGCCTCCTGATTGGACATGAAGTACATATGTGTTATTCGATTAGGTTGCGTAGATGTAATTCATGTAGAGAGCACTACAGTTCCCATACGGGGATAACTCCTTTATTAAATTCAGACCGTTTCCTTTGAGCGTCAGCTTCCAACTGCCTACATAAAAAGGATATATTAATATAATACATGATACGATGTCTGGTTCGTGGTGCCATCTATATGATATACCACAGAGTATCCCCCCAGTGACATTGGAACGATTTAAAATTTATATTTATATACACCTATATTTTTCACAAATATTTAAAAATATATAAGAACTACACATATGCAATGTACTGTAATAATATGTCAAATTGACCTTAAGCAATTAACTGTAATTGGACATATAGAAATAATACAGGGGAAAAAATATATCTATATAATTAAAAACTGTTAGGCATTAATAGGAACCAAATCGAACACAAATAGATAACAAGAAATTGCAAAAAATAGAAAGGTAAATGCACTAAATATAGACACATGGAACCAGCTTTTCCGGAAAATGGACGTGTCTGCCCGACCGCGTTATTGTGTGCGGTGTTCGCTGTTTACGTGAAACGGCAGACTTCTCTGGTGAATTTTGATGCAAATCACTACGTACACTAGGTGCTTCGTCTTTGATTGGTATTAAATGGGCTGGTTTCAGACGATCTATTGATATGGTATATGGTTTTCCGTTTAGGTCATTTTGAAAACCTTTGGTTTGCGACTAAGCACTTTGTAAGGACCAGCATATGGCTGTGATAGTGGTTTTTGAACACGATCTATGCGTACGAACACGTGAGAGCATGAAATCAGGGAAGGATGCACATAAAAATTGGTTGCACTATGTGGTGAACTTGCAAACGGGTTAGTGTTTCTCATGTTGTTCACTAGGTTAGTCACAAAAGGTTCTGTGCAACTGGCTTGAGTTATGTTGTTCTCGATCATGTCACTTGGCAACCTCAGAGGAGTGCCATATAGGAGTTCGGCACAAGACGCGCTGACGTCCTCCTTCACTGCTGTGCGAATGCCCAGGAGCACCACAGGCAACACTTCTGACCACGCAGAATTCTCGTGGGCCTTGATGGATGCTTTCAGATGACGGTGGAATCGCTCGACGATGCCGTTTGAAATTGGATGGTAAGCTGTTGTTGTTATGCGGTTGGTGCCCAACATGTTACAGAACTCTTGATATAGAGCGGAACGCATTTGCGCTCCTCTGTCCGTTGTTATGGTTGTTGGGCACCCGAACCTTGATATCCAGGTCCCGAAGATAGCCTTGCACAACGTAGCTGTTTTCATGTCTGGTATCGGAAAGGCTTCAGGCCATCTGGTGAAGCGGTCGATCATCGTGAGGATATTGTTGTGCCCGTTGAATGGTGGAAGAGGGCCCACCAGATCAAGGTGGACTTGGGAGAAACGGGCGTCAGGTAGAGCAAATGTCCCCAATGGCGCCTTGGTATGGCGCTGGATCTTCGAGCGCTGACACTGTTCACATGTTTGGACCCACAACTTTATCGTCTTCTTCATATGGGGCCAGACATATCGTTTGCAAATGAGTTTTGTTGTAGCGGCAACACCAGGATGTGAAATGTTGTGGAGGTGCTCAAAGATTTGTCTTCGGAACTGTTCAGGAACAAACGGACGGGGTAGGCCTGTCGAAGTGTCACACCAAAGATCACCGTTCGATGTGTGACAAGGCGTCAGAGATAACTGAAGGGATGATCCGCTGTTTTTCATGTATTGTTGTACATCTGGATCAGACTTTTGTTTTTTAGCAAATTCCTCAAAATTAAGAAATTCGGATTTTGTTATGGAAGTAACCTCGATTCGAGAGAGAGAATCAGCAACAACATTTTTTAAACCTTGCACATGCCTGATGTCCGTCCGCAATAGCCCTCGTGTAGCTCTAGTGCGACGATAATTCAAACCTAACCTAACCTAACCTGATGTCCGTGCTGTATTGGGAAATTAAATCTAAATGGCGCAGCTGCCTAGGAGAACATTTGTCCGGATTTTGTTTAAAGGCATAAATTAGCGGTTTTTGGTCTGTGTAAATCTGGAAAGAGCGCCCTTCAAGCATATATTTAAATTTTTTTATTGCCGAATAAATCGCAAAGAGCTCTCTATCGTAAGTAGACCATTTTTGTTGACTTTTGTTAAGTTTCATCGAGAAAAAAGAAATTGGTTCCCATTTTCCTTGAGCATCTTGCATCAGACTCCCTCCCACAGCAAAATCAGAAGCATCTACCCATAAGCTTAATTGGGCACCTGAAATTGGGTGCCTTAAAAGAGTTGCCCTAGCTATAGCTTGTTTGGATTCTAGGAAGGATTTGTCTGCATCCTCATTCCATTGTAGTTGTTCAGATTTTTTCTGAGCATTTAGAACGGGATTTCTTTTTATTTTTATTACCCTCCAAAAATTTAACTAGGGGAGCAAGAATATGGGCAGCTTTTGGTATACAACATCTGTAAAAATTAAAAATTCCCAAATATCTACGGAGTTGAGTTAATGTTTGAGGCTGAGGGAAATCCATTATACACTTTACTCTATCAGTTAATGGTTCTTCACCTCTTTCTGAAACTCGGAACCCCAAAAATTCAATGTCAGACTTACCAAAAGTGCATTTGCTTACATTTATGCAAAGGCCATAATCTTGAAATTTAGAGAATAAAGCTCGAAGGTGCTGGACATGCTCGTCGGGAGTTTGAGAAGCAATAAGAATGTCATCGACAAAGGCGTAAACACCTGATAAATCTCGTGTTACCTCGTCAATAAACCGTTGAAAAGTACTTGAAGCATTACATAGGCCGAATTGCATGCGCGTACTTTCAAATAGACCAAACGGTGTACATATAGCTGTTTTGTGAATGTCAGCAGGATGAATTGGAATCTGGTGATATGCTTTTATAAGATCAACGTGACTGAAAATCTTGGTGCCATGCAATTGAGATGTAAAATCAGCTATACACGGAATAGGATATTTATCTTTTACGGTTTGGGCATTCAAGGCACGATAATCTCCGACCGGTCTCGACTCCAGAGTACCCTTTTTAGGTACCATATGAAGGGGAGATGCATAGTTGCTACAAGATGATCTCATATGGCCTAGATCGATCATGTTTTTAAATTCAGATTTCGCTACTTTTAAACGATCTGGAGCTAATCGCCTTGGTTAAGCAACTACAGGTGGTCCGTTGATAGTTATATAATGCATAGTATTATGTTTAACAGGTTGATTAAGATTGGGCAGTTTGGTAATTGAAGGAAACTCTTTTAAAAGTTTGTGATAAATGCTATCACCGGAAATAGTTTTAACAGAATGACAATTGGCAGGGTTTACTTGGCCTAAGATGGAAACTTTTGTTTATATATCCCTCAAGCATTTTTGGCGCAAATCGGGCACCAATTCAAAATAATGGAGAAAATCAGCTCCTAAAATTGGTGCACTCACGTCCGCCAAAAAACAAGACCATTTAAATTCCCTTTTTAAATTTAAACTTAGGGTAAGCGATTTTTGCCCATAAACATTAATTTTTGACGAATTTGTCGCGAAAAGTGTTTGTTGAGGTGAATTCCTCTTGACAAAGTTATTAGCGGGTAACAAACCCACGTCGCTTCCTGTATCTACGAGAAAGGAAATATTACTAATTTTATCCCGAACAAACAGGCGACGTGAAATATTAGGCAAAGAATATGCCGCCATTACTCTTTGCCGTTCGCGTTTTCCGCAAACGAGCATGGTTCAACACATTTTTCCGGCTTACATTTGTTGCCAAATCGGCGATGGTACTGCGGGGGCCTGTTTATAGCCCGCTAAGTAAGGAATGAAGTTGCGTTACACAATTGCTCCATCTTAGTTGAGGAAAGAATATCTACTTTATTGTAGGGTTTAAATAATATTAGATTACATCCTTTTAGCGTAGACAAGAGAATTTCTATATCGTAGAGGCCAGCGCGCAAGCATGGTCTGAGAGCGGCAGGTCCTAGTAGGAGCGCGAAGTGAATGAATGTCCGAAGGAAAGTTCACTCGTGAGAGTTCGTCTCCGGGGCGGAGTTGTTCGCCTCCTGCTTCCCATTGGAAGAGTTTCTTCAGTGGGTTCAACCGTCGGTGTCTAGTTGTGGACGCCGCCGCCGCAGTACCAACAAACCGATGAATCCCTACTCCTTGAAGCGCTGCGTCCTTGAAAATTACCTTTGTTCCTTCGGAACGGAGAACGGCCTCTCGGAAAAGAAATGTCATCGATTCGCTGGTGTAAACACTCAATTTCTTTTAAAAGTTTATTATCCAGAGAATTTTCGGCGCCCCGAGCAACAGAAAAGGTTTCTACAGGGGAGGGATTTACTTCAATAATTTTATCGGCTATTTCTGCAGCCTTGTCCACTTTTAAGTCAGTGACAGCCGCCAAAATAGACTGCACTGAAGTGGGAAGACGTTGCAAAAACAGTTCCATCATTAAATTATCTGGAACTTGTAATGTTTCTGCTCGACGTTTCATATCGCGCAATAGCTCTGACGGCTTTTTGGTTCCCAAAACCTCTAACGATAGCAGTTGTCTTATTTCTTGTTGGGTGGACTCTCCTGAACGGCTAATAATAGCTTCTTTTAAGGCTTTATATGGATCTGTTACATCAGGTTTTATTAATATATCCCTCACAATTGAAGCGATTTCGGGTGGTAAATTGGCTACAATATAGTTATATTTTGTTTCGGACTCAGTAATTGCTTTGGGAGTAGCTAGTTTGAAAGTTGCCTCGCACATTAAAAACCATAAATTAGGGTCAGCCCTATTAAAAATGGGAATTTTTACTGCACTTATTTCAGACATTGTAAGGGTATGAATTTCAACGAATAGCATAAAAGAAATAGCTTAGTTAAAATGTGTTAAAATTTATCAAATCGTATAATCCAGAGGCACTTTTAAAATTGAAGAACAAAAGGGGAGAGAAAATAAACGAACCACTTCGGCCGGCTGCGATGTTATCACCCCTCATTCAGAACTTCGCATTCCAGTCAGAGGCGAAAATGGGGGTTCCCCGTGCCGCGTCGATCACCAGATGTGTATTGGGATCTTCAATGAACGGCTCATTATTCCGTTGTTTTTTTCTTTTTTCGCTGGCCGCTTAGCAGATCTGGTAGAACTGAGTGACTCTAAATCCAAGAGGTCATCAATGAAGTAAATATGTGTTATTTGATTAGGTTGCGTAGATGTAATTCATGTAGAGAGCACTACAGTTCGCATACGGGGATAACTCCTTTATTAAATTCAGACCGCTCCCTTTGAGCGTCAGCTTCCAACTGTCTACATAAAAAGGATATATTAATATAATACATGATACGATGTCTGGTTCGTGGTGCCATCTATATGATATGCCACAGACACACGAGACTTACCCATGTGCATCTTCTGCTGGCAGAAGATCAGCCCATATGTGTCATGTGTGATGTCCCGCAAAGTGTTCACCACATCTTAGTAGATTGCCCGGCTTTTACACCGAGCAGACTTAAATATTTTAAAATTTTAAACCCGTCTATATATCACATTTTATCTCATCCTCCATACCATGCCTTGTTTTCTTTTTTAATTGATATTGGCTTTTATTCTTTAATTTAGATGTCTGTTTTTAAATGTTGTGTAAATACTATGAATAACTTGTGTTTTTTTTAGAAAACCTGGTGTTTGGTATAGTTTTCTAATTGTCTTTAAATGTTGTGTGTGGCGTTTATGAACCCTTTTAACCTTTTAATTAGATTACCTAATGTTTGGCGCAGTATGGCCTAAGATGCCCTTGCGCCATAAAACCCGAGCATCCATCCATCCATCGTCTCAGTCAGGAGGTTTGCAAATTATTATTGCTAACAGTTTAATTCATGTTACATTTCTCTCTCTGCAAAACCAATTCCTCGGTTTTTGTTGAAATAACCCATAACTCAGATAAAATTTTCCTTAGTTCTGTATATTTCCGTCCTCGCGAAAATATAGAAACACATATAGAGGAATTTGATAAAATTAATTTTATTAACGCAAATTTTTTAATTCTTGGGGACTTTAACTGTCAATAAACTGATTGGGGATACCCCCAACAAAATGAGAGGGGATAACTCCTGAGGCTTTTTCTTGTTACAAATAATTTAAATCTCCTTAACCTTCCAGACTTAGGACCATCCTTCGTTTCCACCAGGGGAGCGGGTAATCCGGATCTTTCACTCTGGTCTACCGAATTACTCTCTTTTTTAACGAATGGGAAAATTTTAGATATTGAGTCGTTGAGTGACCATAGATATATATATAATTTAACTATGGGATTAAAAATCAGATATTAAACGACTTTTCCCTGAAATCCAAATATCCTATGCCAAAATTTGTTCGAAATGTTACTAATATTCTTGGACATTTGGAGACTGAGTTGAATTCGGTCAAGGACACATCTGAACTAGATACATTTTATGATAAAAAGTTAAAAAACATTAAGGAATGTGCTTTTAAAAATATAAAAAAAAGCCTAAAAAACAAGTATTAAAACTCACCTGGTGGACCGGGGAATTTGCCGCTATGAGGAATAAAACCTCAGCTCTCTACAAAAGATTTACTAAAGCAAAAAATAGAAATGAAGATTGTAACTACATTTCTAATCTACACATTATGTACAAGAAAAATAGGGCCCTATATAATCGCGCAGTTAACGAGGCTAAGTGTCAAGCATGGAAAGATAATGGTACTTCGACCATAAATAAATATGGATCTGTTTTAAGACCGTGTTTGGGAAGCTGACCCGAGGAAATGATTTGTTAGTGGAATTTGATGATCCTATTCTTGCCCAAATTTTGTTAATTTTGATGATTCATCTTCTGTTACTATAAAAGATTTAATCCTCATTTTTAAATCTGGAAAGGCCCCAGGTATGGATAAATTGGACTACAACATTTGGAAAGTCTGCTTTAATATTAATAGCTCTCTGTTTCTAAAGCTTTTTGATAAATCCATACTCTGGGGATTCTTCCCTAATTGCCTAACAGAGGGGAGGGTATTCTTTCTCCTTAAACCGGGAAAGGATCCCTCCTCCTGTAAATCTTACCGACCAATATGTCTTTTACCGATATTTGGGAACATGTTGGAGAGAATTGTGGTTAATAGGTTGAATCAGTGGCTTTTTAAATATAATATTCTTAACCCAAAACAGTATGGCTTTAGAGAGGGTTGCAGTTATGAACTGGCAGTTCACAACCTTAAGAAGTTTATTGATAATAATAGGATTTCTTATAATTTTACAGCCCTTATATCTATAGACATAAGAGCTGCATTTGATAATATGGACTGGGCTGTCCTTTTTCAATTTTTTTTCTAAAATTTATTTGCCAATTTATCTACGTGCCTTCATTTCAAAATACCTAAACAATAGGAAGATCTGTTTTAATGATCGAGACATTTCTGTTTCGAAAGAGATTCTTAAGGGTGCCCCACAGGGTTCGGTCATTGCACCGATTCTGTGGAGCATTTACTTTAATTCACTTCTAGATTTAAACGGCCCAGGATACCTCATTCAGGCTTTCGCAGACGACCTAGTTTTGGTGAGTTCCGGAACGACGCAGAGAGAGATAGAGAGTACTATTAATCATCTTCTCAACAATATTTATAATGAGCTGCAATCTTTAAAGCTAACTATTTCCTCTGAAAAAACAAACTATTGTCATCTTAAAAAAAGGGTTCTAAATTTGAGAAAACTGCGACTGGACTTCTGTCAAGGTGCACACCCTTTAAAATTTCTGGTTCATCAATTAGCGTTGTTCGGAGCCCCAGATATCTGGGAATTATTATAGATGATGGCCTTACTTTTACTGATCAAATTAATGATATCTCTTCCAAGTGTTTTAAATTGGCTAATAATTTCAATAGGGTTAAAGGGAGTAGCTGGGGGGTCAACAACAGTTTTCTAAACATATGATATTTAACCGTAATTGAAAAGATCATTTGTTATGGAGCGGGTGTCTGGGGCTCTGAACTTAAAGGTTTCCAAATAACCAAACTATTGTCTTTACAGAGATTTTTCCTACTAAAAATTTTATCAGCCTATAAAACTACAGCTACAGACTCTCTCTACGTCTTGTCGGTTATCCCCCCCCCCATTAACTATACAATATATTTCTGTTTTTTTTTTTTAAATTTAGCAGCTGGGTGCTCAGGAAGAATATTCCGGAACCCGACTTCCCAGATATTTCGAACTTTGACTCAAATATTATTTTGTCCTCAGTTCCATCTAAGGAACGCTTTTTTAATTCCTGAATTGGAGAACCCCTCGGGCGGTTTCCCAAGTGACTATGCTATTTATACTGAACGGATCTAAAATAGACGATCAAGTAGGCTTCTCAGTCGTTATTATGAAAGATAATTTTATATACAGAGCCTACTGCTTTAATCTTAGTTCTTTTAACTCCGTTTTCCAGGCGCAGCTGGCAGCAATTAATTTTGCGGTCAGCTGGGCCAGGGAAAACAACTTTAAAATTAAAATTTTTACAGACAGTTTATCCTCTATGCAGGCATTGAAGGGGTGACGGGGAGATCGTCTTTTTTATACAATGTTAAACTTGACTTGATTAACTGCTAGTTTTTATATAACATTACATGGGTAAGGGGACATAGCAATAACATGGGAAATGAAATTGCAGATTTGTTTGAAAAGTTTGGTGTCTACATGGGCAAACCCATAGATTTCCTCTACCCCTTCTCCAGAATAAAATTAGAATTAAAGCTTTTACTCTATAATAAATGGACCCTCCACTGGCAAAACTCTACAACTGGTTCCAACCTCAGAAGGTATATTAAAAATCCCCCCAAATAAAAACTTTATTATTAACAATAAGTTTATGGTTTATTTTCTTACAGGACATGGTCCTTTCCTGCGTACCTATTTAGATTTAATTTACGTCAATCTCCATCTTGCCCCTGTTAAAATACACGTTATGATTTTTGCGGAGATGCTGATCACTACGCCTTTGACTGTGCGTACACTTCTAATTTTCATATCTGTAAGCCAGCTTTAGGAAATGAAGAGCAATGGTTCAGTTCTGTTTTAAAAAAACAAGTCATCTATTGCCAAAATTACCAATTTTATCAAAATAGCTCTAAAACTAGTTAATACCGACACCTAGCCACCCTTTGTTTTCTTTCGTTTCCCCCTTTATGGCTTGAGACTGGATCATTGCTCGATGTGTTCATTTCCTATGTATCTGTGAGCGTGGGGTTTCTTTATTAGACGCCTAAAACATTATACATAATTGTGTTTTTTTTATGTAAGATCATACTATTTCTATTCTGGATGCGAGTGTGCATTTACTTTTTTTGTTTATGTGTTTTGAGTTCTGTCATGTAAGAGGGAGTGCACCTCTTCTTCCTGATGATTTTGATAAAATATATGGTTAAGTACTTATATAATGAATTCCTAGTGTATGTTGGTAACTATTGCTCCACTTTGTTTATATAAATCATGGTATTCTGTTATTGCCAGTAGAAATACTTTTTTTTCCTTAAAAATCTCCAGGAGGTACCTTTTGTATCTCCCCGGAGAAAAATGATGATGCCTTTCTCCTGGAACCTTCACCGCTCTCCGGGTTTTCCTGGAGAGCGTGTGATTTATTTTTCCCTTAATTCTGCCAACTCTTTTAGATTTCTTGTTTGCTGGTATGATAAGGACTTGGAGTATTGATGTTAATTGAGTAATATTTGTATATTAGAGTTTTAAATCTAATGGTATTTGCAGTACAAGTGCAAAAACTGCACACATTTTTGTTACATGGATCAGCGAGCCGGGGATCTTCCTCTTAATTTTAAAGAAATAAGATTGACAAAATGTTAACCGGGTCATTGATCCCTTCAAATATTCTACATTATTCATATGTATATCTTAATATTTATAATTTTATATATTATATGATTATAGTTTAATGATTTCAAGATTTCCATCAATGCACAAAGCTCGAGCGACACCCTATACTTGTTTCTCGGATCGGTGTGGCGGATTGGAGATTTTGGAGAAATTTATTGAGTTCTGTCAGTTTTACTATATTTAGTGGTGTCCTTGATTTCTGTTACCATGGCTAGTAATAAGGACGAGTTGAATTACTATTAAGAATTGTACAATAAACTTATTCAACAGATACAGCCTAATGATCTCATTTAAACCCTACAAAAGCCTTTATTTTAAATTAAATGAGCGTCTTATTCAACTTACAAACTTTGAACATTCGCCGAATTACAAAAACTTATAAATATTACCGTATAAATAATCTCTCTTATACATGTGATGTTTCAATGTGATGTTGCAAACTTGCAATAGTGTATGTGAGAATCTTATGAAATTACAGTCGGTCCTTGATGAAATGAACACACACTGTATAACAGCATCTTCCCGTCCCTTGACAACGCAAAATGTTGTGCTATCTAGATTTCTTTTCCGCATTTTCGTTTTTCACGAGACATTTAGTTAGTAAACTCACTAGTAAATAATAAAAACGCTAACTTGGTTGAAAGATTGATAAACTCGTTCATAATACAAATTTGCTACAAAAAATTAGTAGATATTTTTAGCGTTTATGACCATAAAATCGTGATTTTTAACTACTTATGGACTCTTAAAACCAGGGACCAGTTGCATTCGAAGGCTCCAAATAGTAGGAAATTCATTTCGGGTAATTACTTATTTTTAGTTTGACGCCAATAAATATACATCCAAAAATTCGTTACCAAACAAAACTCAACCTGTAGCGAGGTACAGACAGACATTTATTTATATTGGCCTTTTGAATGGAATTTTTCAGTGAATCCGAATGGATTCGTATTCATAGATGTAAATCCAAATGGATTCGTATTCATAGGTGTGAATCCGAATAGATTCGGATTCGTATTCATAGGTATTTCGTATTCATAATATTTCGTATTCATTTCGTATTCATAATAAAAATTTCGTATTCGGATTCACACTTGCAAATATGAATCTATTCGAATTCACAGTTGTGAATACGGCACCACTGGCCTCTCGACCAACCACATGAACCAAGTGTCCGAACCTGCGGTTCCTCTCGTACTGAGCAGGATTACTATCGCAACGACGAGTCATCAGTAGGTTAAAACTAACCTGTTTCGCGACGGTCTAAATCCAGCTCACATTCCCTATAAGTGGGTGAACAATCCAACGCTTGGCGAATTCTGCTTCACAATGATAGGAAGATCCGACATAAAAAACAACGTCCCTATGAACGCTTGGCTGCCACGAGTCGGTTATCCCTGTAGTAACTCTTCTGACACCTCTTGCATAAAACTCGTCAAAAGGATTGATAGGCCCTGCTTTCGCAGTCCGTATTCATACTGAAAATCAAGTTCAAGCAAGACCTTTTGCTCTACGTGAGGTTTCTGTCCTCGCTGAGCTCGCCTTAGGACATCTGCGTTACCTTTTGACAGATGTAACGCTTCAGCCAAACAACCCACCTGAAAATGTCCTCGGAGCGGATCGCGCGCTACAAGGAGGCAGCGCGCTTGGGGCTAAAAGCTTAACCGAGTAAGTAAAGAAACGATAAAAGTAGTGGTATTTCACTGACGGTGCAAGCATCTTCCACTTATACTACACCTCTCATGTCTTTTCACAAAATCAGACTAGTGTCAAATTTAACAGGGTCTTCTTTCCCCGCTGATTTTTCCAAGTCTGTTTCCTTGGCTGTGGTTTCGCTACATAGTAGATAGGGACATCTCATTCCGGCAACCCGACCACCATGAAGGTTAGGGCCGCCAAAGCCAAGGGGCGCCGGGAGATACCACATCCACCACCAGCGAAGCTCCAGCCAACAGGCCCGGGTAGGGAAAAAACCAGCGGGGCCAGAAGACCCCGAACTTTATTTAAAACAAACACACAAGACAAACAAATACATGTCCCAAAAGGGGGAAAAATTATGTACATATATTTTCGGGCCGTTATATTTTAGATTGTCGTTAATGTCATTAATCTTGGTATTTAGGTTGTGAGCAAATTTATTTAATGAGTATTTTGTTTTGAAGTAAAAGTCACCAGTGACATAAGAGTTGGAATAGGAGTTAATATTAAAAGTGATACATTTATGGTCGCTGTTCGATTCGGTATCAAGAATATTCCAATTTGTCAAGTGGTTGGACATGGCCGGATTACCAAGGGTAATATCCGGATTGCCACAAGCATGAGCTGTGGAAAAAGAGGGGCCAAGCCTAGGAACGTTAAATAGAACAAAATCATTTGTGGTAATAAAGTTTTTAAGGGCCTCTCCTCTCGTATCTGTACAGTTATAGCCCCACTCCCTGCCTTTACAATTGAAATCCCCAGATAAAATATAATTGCTGGTTATAAAGTTTAGGTTATCGAATTCTTGAATTTAAGTATGGATGTCTTGGTGTAGTCGAAGGTAATTTGAGGCCAAGAAAAAATTAAAATTATTGTAATTAATTTCAATAAAGACAGAGGAGTGGGAGCTGTTAAAAAAACTAACAATGAGATCTGGGTTGCAAACAATAATGGCAGCTGCATATATTCGAGAGGAGAAGGTTCTACAAAAGGAAGGGACCCCAGGAATTAAGTTATTTTTAAGATATGGATCTTGGATTAAAATATCATATTTATCATTTATAGCAATATTAAGTAGATTATCAATAGCTGATTGGGTGTAGCTCGAATTCAGTTGGATGATTTTTAGCATAAGAACACAAACTAGAACACATAGAAATCAACACACAATAAAATGAAAACAAGTAAAAAGACGAAGAACAATAATGAACAAACAGTTTTAGTAGAACGAAATAACAATGTTAAACAATAAATTATGCCCGGATATCCGGGTTAAAACCAGACCTGATATAGGCCAGACGAACCTGTCTCTCGTGTACCGGGCATCTCTGGGTACCAGATTTATGGGCCGTTGGAGTGTCTCTCCCATACCTTTGGTTAAGTTGGTGGCAGTTAATACAACGGGTTTGGCAGTTTTGTGTGTTAGCATGGGCTTCCTCCCCGCAGTTGAGACATCGGGCGGTTGCCGCACTTCTTGCAGTGATTGATGGAGGTGAATTCTCGTATGTAGCACCTCTTGAAGCCACTGAATATGTAATCAAGGCTATTGAAGAATGGAATGTTGCATTTGTCGGTTTCAATGATCCAGTGAGTTTCGGAATTTGATTTGATGCTGAAGATGATTTGGAAGGGGATATTTTCTAGGTTGGGATTTTTATGCTTAAGAGATCTGCTTTGAACTCGTCTTCCTTGGCAAAGGAGGTAAATTTAATAATAAATTTTGGTTTGGCCGTTTTAGGTGCTCTGGCTTTGTAGTTTTGCGAATGATGGCGAATCTTTAAAGAAGCAGACAATCTTGCTCTGTTCTTCTGAGGGAGCGTTGGATTTAAAACCGGTGGTGGTGCAGTATATGGCAATATATTTGAACGAAGTGGCCGATGAGATGGTGGCTTCCATAAGGAGTTTCTTGAAGTGTTCAAGGTTGTTGGATGAGCCTTCTGGTCGGTCAATCAGCACCGTATGGACCTGGTCATGCCCTGGTAGTTGGGGAGGGGTTGATTTGGTCGCCCATGGTTGGACTGGCTGAGCTACAGTGGGGAGGTTTTTAACTGTGGCAACTTCCTCTTGAAAAGTTGATGCTGTTGTCGCCAGATTGATCCCGATTTCTCCTAGGTCATTGACGGTCTTGGCCAGGGCATCATTTTGTATCTGATGGCTTTCGGTTGTCTTCTTAAGGACTCGATCCAGATGGGCCTCTTCGTTGTCAAATAGATCAATCATCTGTCTCTTCATGCCCTCCAGTTCTTGCTGTCTTTTTTGATATGTTTCTTCTAGTTTTCCCGTAGTAACATCTAATTTGACAGCATTTTTGAGGAATTCAGTTTGGGCATTTGTTAAATTGTTGATCTGTTGTTCGTTTCTTATGATTCTTTCTTTTAAAATGGCCGAATCCTTCCTGAATGTGTCAAGGTTGGTTTGGTTTAAAAATTCCATCTCTTTGATTTTTTTGTAGGCTGCTTCAAGATAGGACTGGGATTCACGCCGTTTGTTGTCACTTAAGCTCATGGATCTTTTGAATTCGTTGTTTGGGGAGCCGATAGAGGTTGAGATAATTTCTTTGTTTTGTAGGATTATGTCAACTAGTGGTGCAAAGAATTCACCAACAATGATATTTTGTGTGCCGAAAGATAGCGGGTTCTTTGTGTATTTGCTCATAAATGCAGAGAACTGTTTACAGATATTATAAACAAGCTTTTCGACAGAATTGTCACCTATCGATAGTTTTGGCATTAGCTGGTCCATAATCTTCTTCATTTTGTGACAGGAATTGGACGGGAGCGGGTCGGGGTTATGCTTTTTGTGAAGCTCAGTTGACTTAATACCTTGATCACCCATATTGTATATTGATTAATCACAGTAGGAAAAAAAGAAACAAGGCAAAGCCAAGATCACACGTCGTGGAAGGTACTAGTTCTTGATCGACTTTAAAAGAACAGTGAATGATTGAGGATCTCACGTCGTAAGGTTAGGAACATCAACGCAAACAGCCAAGCTCTTGTTTGTAAACAAATGATCAGTGTAGATGATTGACAGGCTTGAGGTGTGGCTTCAAGTAGAGCGCTGACATCACATGGGTAAACGTAGGAGTCTTGTACACTGTAAAAAATATCGGTACAACCTTGCACCAGATTTGTAGTATATCATTACGCGTGGGAATAGGTTGCACGATGAAAGTGGGATTTCTAATTTGACAAAATTCTTCACACCGAGTTGCACGGCATATGTCGTAAAAGCAGCGCCGTTCCTGACCAATCAGAAGCCTTAACGAGTACGGTCACTTGCACGAATATTGTGGTATTTCCAGAGCCACTGGTGGGCTCGATCGCCATCTTGCTGCCGTCGAGATAAATGGATACCAAGTAAAAATGCTGTTTTATGCGAGGTAAGTTCAATTAAAAAAATAATTACGATTATATAAAAGTACAATTTCAAGTTTTTGTGTGTCATTTCATTAAATTTTGATTTGCAGTCGGTGTTTTAAATCTTGTTTTACAATCCTGTTTCGCTTTGTTGTCTAGTTGATGTTTATAAAGGGTACAGGATTTCTTTAAATCTGTAAAATAAATAACGGTTTTTTAACATTTTTTAATAGATTTAGTGCGGATAGTTGTATTTAAATTTATCTACTTTTATTTCAATAGTTTAGCGTGTTTATATTATATTTAGGGTTACATTATGCCTTACTGAAGTAAACAAACTTTCGTCGCCAACATTCCGCCGCCAACCGAGTTTGTTTTGAAAACTTGACCGATTGTTTTTATAAAAGCTTTGGTTACTTAAAACGTATTACATAAATTTTAACTTCATTTATCGATTTATACGAGTAAGTGTATATGTATTAGTTTAGAAACTTTTATACCCTTATTTTTAATGCAATTTTCAAAATTGTTTACAATTAAGAAACCTGTGTATTAAAACTCCATTTTAAATTTTAATCAAATGATCTGCGTCATTTAACTCTTATGATTAATTTAAATCACCATTAAAATATTTTTGAATTTGTACCTATTTGTTCACTGAACTCATAGCAATTGATTCGATGAGGGCATTTTATATCAAGATTTATTATTTATCTTATTATTTAACTCGGCTTGATGTTTAATTTTTGGGTACTGCTAGCGTATTCAGGCCGGTCTCGGTTTGGCGGCTTAACTTTTGAAGCCAAGTAGCGGAAACGTACTTAATTTGGTAAACATTCCAGTTCAACTCAGTAGATGTTTACATCAATCTTGTTGCCAAATCTTAAAAACTAATTTATTTTTGAGTTAGTTGGTTTATTTGAAAATACAGTAATTAAAAAATAGTAAAGCGTGAAATGGGTTTATTTTGAAATTTCGGGTTTTTGTGTGTATGTGAGTATTTGTTCGAAATGCAACGTGGGTAAGGTTTGGTTTTATAAAATGCACTAAAATCGATAGAGTGGTTTAAGGCTTATGATGTATTTCAGTGTTTGGTTTGCTTTTTGACAAACGCTTTAATCGAAACTACCAAATGTTAATTTTGTCGTTCTTATCTGTCCGATGTTTCACAATAGTTTTTTTTTATGAATTTTTTAATAGTTTTTGATTTATTTTGTATTATTTGGTATTTTGTATTATTTGATTGGTATTTTGATTTGGTATTTTTGAATTATTTTGTATTATTTTATTATTGAATGAATAATATTCGATTTTTTTTTATTCAGTGTTGGATTCCCTTTTTTATTATCAATGATATATTTGGATAATAATCGGCCGTAGGCCGATTATAATTCAAATATATCATTGATAATCGGCCGTAGGCCGATAATCAATGATATATTTAACAACAACTAACAACTTTGGATTAAAAGTAATTAAATAAATTAAAATCAAAACGTAGTTTCACATGTCTAGTTGCAACAATTGACCCCAGCGTTTTTTTTAAGTATATCACGGTTCGAGTGGCCACAATCGACGGCCCTGAGGATTGCCGAGTAGCCACAATCGACGGCCCGGAGGGGGTACCAGCGTTTTTTTTAAGGATATCACGGCTCGAGTGGCCACAATCGACGGCCCGGAGGATTGCCGAGTAGCCACAATCGACGGCCCGAGGGGGTACCAGCGTTTTTTAAAGGATATCACGGCTCGAGTACCACAATCGACGGCCCGAGGGGGTACCAGCGTTTTTTTTAAGTATATCACGGCTCGAGTGGCCACAATCGACGGCCCGGAGATTGCCGAGTAGCCACAATCGACGGCCCGGAGGGGTACCAGCGGTTTTTTTAAGGAAATCGACAAGGGCGAGGTGCGAGTAGGCCACAATCGACGGCCCGGAGGGGTACCAGCGGTTTTTTTAAGGATATCACGGCTCGAGTGGCCACAATCGATGGCCCGGAGGATTGCCGAGTAGCCACAATCGACGGCCCGGAGGGGTACCAGCGGTTTTTTTTAAGTATATCACGGCTCGAGTGGCCACAATCGACGGCCCGGAGGATTGCCGAGTAGCCACAATCGACGGCCCGGAGGGGGTACCAGCGGTTTTTTTAAGGATATCACGACTCGAGTGGCCACAATCGACGGCCCGGAGGATTGCCGAGTAGCCACAATCGACGGCCCGGAGGGGGTACCAGCGGTTTTTTTAAGGATATCACGGCTCGAGTGGCCACAATCGACGGCCCGGAGGATTGCCGAGTAGCCACAATCGACGGCCCGGAGGGGGTACCAGCGGTTTTTTTTTAAGTATATCACGGCTCGAGTGGCCACAATCGACGGCCCGGAGGATTGCCGAGTAGCCACAATCGACGGCCCGGAGGGGGTACCAGCGGTTTTTTTAAGGATATCACGGCTCGAGTGGCCACAATCGACGGCCCGGAGGATTGCCGAGTAGCCACAATCGACGGCCCGGAGGGGGTACCAGCGGTTTTTTTAAGGATATCACGGCTCGAGTGGCCACAATCGACGGCCCGGAGGATTGCCGAGTAGCCACAATCGACGGCCCGGAGGGGGTACCAGCGGTTTTTTTTTAAGTATATCACGGTTCGAGTGGCCACAATCGACGGCCCTGAGGATTGCCGAGTAGCCACAATCGACGGCCCGGAGGGGGTACCAGCGTTTTTTTTTAAGGACATCACGGCTCGAGTTGCCACAATCGACGGCCCGGAGGATTGTCGAGTAGGCACAATCGACGGCCCGGAGGGGGTACCAGCGTTTTTTTAAAGGATATCACGGCTCGAGTGACCACAATCGACGGCCCGGAGGGGGTACCAGCGTTTTTTTAAAGTATATCACGGCTCGAGTGGCCACAATCGACGGCCCGGAGGATTGCCGAGTAGCCACAATCGACGGCCCGGAGGGGGTACCAGCGGTTTTTTTAAGGATATCACGGCTCGAGTGGCCACAATCGATGGCCCGGAGGATTGCCGAGTAGCCACAATCGACGGCCCGGAGGGGGTACCAGCGGTTTTTTTAAGTATATCACGGCTCGAGTGGCCACAATCGACGGCCCGGAGGATTGCCGAGTAGCCACAATCGACGGCCCGGAGGGGGTACCAGCGGTTTTTTTAAGGATATCACGGCTCGAGTGGCCACAATCGACGGCCCGGAGGATTGCCGAGTAGCCACAATCGACGGCCCGGAGGGGGTACCAGCGGTTTTTTTAAGGATATCACGGCTCGAGTGGCCACAATCGACGGCCCGGAGGATTGCCGAGTAGCCACAATCGACGGCCCGGAGGGGGTACCAGCGGTTTTTTTTAAGGATATCACGGCTCGAGTGGCCACAATCGACGGCCCGGAGGATTGCCGAGTAGCCACAATCGACGGCCCGGAGGGGGTACCAGCGGTTTTTTTAAGGATATCACGGCTCGAGTGGCCACAATCGACGGCCCGGAGGATTGCCGAGTAGCCACAATCGACGGCCCGGAGGGGGTACCAGCGGTTTTTTTAAGGATATCACGGCTCGAGTGGCCACAATCGACGGCCCGGAGGATTGCCGAGTAGCCACAATCGACGGCCCGGAGGGGGTACCAGCATATTTTTTTAATTGTGTCATGGGCCGAGTTCAGTGTTGGGCATTCAATTAATCAATTGACCCGACCGACCAGTGTTGGTCGGTCGGTCGGGTAGTCGGTCTTGAACGGTCGGGTTGTCGGTCTTGAACGGTCGGGTTGTCGGTCTTGGTCGGATCGGTCTTTGTCGATTGGTCGGGTTGTCGGTCTTTGTCGATTGGTTGGGTTTCGGTCTTGATCGGGTCGTCGATCTGGTCGGGTTGTCGGTCTTGGTCGGATCGTCGGTCTTGGGTCGGGTTGTCGGTCTTGGGTCGGGTTCTCGGTCTTGGGTCGGGTATCGGTCTTGGTCGATTGATCGGATCGTCGGTCTTGGTCGATTGATAGGATCGTCGGTCTTGGTCGGGTCGTCAGTCTTGGTCGGGTTGTCGGGTAGTCAGTCTTGGTCGAGTCGTCAGTCTTGGTCGAGTCGTCAGTCTTGGTCGGGTTGTCGGCCTTGGTCGGGGTGTCGGTCTTGGGTCGGGTTGTCGGTCTTGGGTCGGGTTGTCGGTCTTGGTCGGATTGTCGGTCTTGGTCGGGTTGTCGGTCTTGGTCGGATTGTCGGTCTTGGTCGGGTTGTCGGTCTTGGGTCGGGTTGTCGGTCTTGGGTCGGGTTGTCGGTCTTGGGTCGGGTTGTCGGTCTTGGGTCGGGTTGTCGGTCTTGGGTCGGGTTGTCGGTCTTGGTCGGGTTGTCGGTCTTGGTCGATTGGTCGGATCGTCGGTCTTGGTCGGGTCGTCGGTCTTGGTCGATTGATCGGATCGTCGGTCTTGGTCGGGTTGTCGGTTTGGGTCGGATAGTCGGTCTTGGTCGGGTAGTCGTTCTTGGGTCGGGAGTCGGTTTGGTCGGGTTGTCGGTCTTGGTCGGGTTGTCGGAGTTAACATTAGTTAATTGTTAATTGTTACTACTGCAATTAACAATTCATTTCCACAATTACAATTGATTAATAGTTAATTGCAGTTTTCCACAATTACAATTGATTGTTAATTGCAGTAGTAACAATTAACAATTAATTGAAACCATTAATTGCTTTTGCAATTAAAATTTGCCCAACACTGGCCGAGTTTCTACATTCGATTGTCGAAGAATTTCCGAGTTTCACAACACGCGGCGCAGGTGGGATAATTTCGTAACGTATATGTTATATTGCGTACAACATTTTACGTTTCGACAATTAAAACATTACTGAGATTTCAAGACATGTTAAAAACAAAAAAAAAATCATATGAAACTATTTCCTCACGCTACCGACAACACCACTCCGTGAGCAAAAGCAACGAATTCGAGAAATGCAACCGAGATATATACGTCACGTAAAAAAAAGCCATACCACAATGACAGGAATAAGCCGCATCTGGAAAAGCAACAAACCAGCTACGAAACGAAAACAAACAAGTAACCACAAGCCCATAAAATATATGTCTACCAACCAACCAACCAACGAGCTGCGTAATTATTATTCTAAATTAACTAATCTTAATAAATTTTCAACGTTTTGAAACAAATATTGATGTTAAAAATTAAAATAAACATTTTTCCGTAGTGAATTTATTGATGCCGTACCGAAATTAATATAAATATTTCGTAAAATACTACTAACTGTAGCAACCCTGTGTTTACTTTTTCACGAACGCCAAAAGTCGCCAAATAGCATTCCGGCCTGAATACGCTAGGTGTTCCAATTTTTGCATTGTTCAACATAATTGTGATCTTGTATAAATACTTCTATAGTGCACTTTTATTGATTTGCCATTCATAAACAAACATTTCAAATATGCTTTTTTAACAAATATCTATTCTTTAAATTATATACATGCTTATGCTGTCTAATAAAACATTAATAAAACACAGGTAATTAATTTTAAAAACATTATCAATACAATAAGCTTTAGTTGTCTCTGTTACATATTCGCATAATAAACTAATTATAAAACTTGCATTTACTATCAATTACATAAAAAAATGTTCAGTATTAATACATGTTGATTTAAATATAAACGTCTATCAAAACCACAGTGAAAAAGTTCACAAATCTTGTACTACCTTCAGATTATTAAAGTTTTAGTGCTTAGTAGTAGTTGTTCGCTTTTTCATGCCACAGATCCAGGGATCGAGTCCCCGATTGGGCGAAGTTGACTCGCCCTTAAAATGGTTTGATAAAATAAAGACCAATAATGCCTGGGAACTAAACACTAGGGATTCTGTGTGAGGTGGACCACCCAACCGGGGGGGGGGGGGGGGGCTATGTATGCCTTGCACCCCAGAGCCCTTGGTCACGTAAGCTGAAATGGGCACAGCAGGCCTTATCCCACTAACGTGCTGTTGCACCCAGGAGTTTAGTTCTATTAAAATTTTAATCAACGACTTAATCTTTTTTAAAATCATTGTAAAACTAAATCAACAGCAATAGTGAAATTTATTCAGAATAATCCAAGATTTGTTTTTGTAATTCATTTCTAGGTTTGCGAATTGCCTGTCCCTGCTGGCAGGTCTCTGTCCGAATTGCCCAAGGCGTATCGCTGCTGGATATTTCCTTGCCTGGCTCCCCGCCCTCCGGAATTACCAGTTGTCCTCCCTGTCCTAGGTGAACTTCTGCTGGATTTCCACCAGGTTCCCCCCCCCCGGCGCCCCTTCTCATCTTCCGAAGTGTTGCCGGAGGCCCTGCCCTGCGAGATCCGGACCGTCTTCCCTCAGATTTGTTGCGCCACCTAACACACAACTATCATATGCCCCATTAAAAATTACCAAAATTCTTATACTATATATTCCTCATTTAGCTCACATTTAAGTAGAATACATCCTTGCTTTAAAGTTGCTGACATAAAGCCTAATAATTTGGCTTCAAAAATGATTGATAGAGCTGTAGTAATTGTTTCAACTTTTATTAAAAAGGATTGAGTTCTTCCAAGTTTTACAATGTCCTTGTCAAGATCTCACTTGACCACAACATCCAGTTTATAAAATTCCAATAATTTTAATAGGGTAACGAGTACAGTGATTGGCCCCCTCACGGTGATTGGCCCCCTCATTTATTATTGAAAATAATGATGATAATAAGATGTTAAAGCCCAAAATGTTGTTGCCAACATGACAAACGTTAATGGGGGGAATTTAAAAAACCTTTGTCACACCTATTTTGGGCTTTAACATCTTATTATTTTCAGTAATGAATGAGGGGGCCAATCACTGTACTCGTTACCCTAAGTGGTTTCCCACTTAACCAGAATGGATTGTAGTATAATAATACCTCTGATTTTTATTGAAGGTGTTCGGTAACAGAAACCTTGACTTCTGTGCACCTTTCTTTTACAAGCTGTGTTTTTACAAGCTGTGTTTAAATAAAAAAAAGTTGAAGTAATTGTACATCAATTGAATTTTTCTCATCATTTATCTATGGTAGTAATTTATTATATGTTATTATATGATTATACCTAACCAAAATTATGATATATGAATAAAAAATAGAATCGTGTGATATGATGCAATTCAAAGGCTTTCACATCCTGAAATTTTTGCTAATAAATTTTAAAATGAGCCATTTCAATAATACAAATATATAATCAGTAAATGTGAACGCATTCTATTCTTAAAAAATGTGAGACTTTTACTATATTCTACACATTTAAAATTAAACAATTACTACATGTTAAAGTACCATAAGGTAAGACTGACAATGCAAATTTGTCGTGCAAATAGCTAAATAATAAAAAAAAAATCAATACTAAAATAAAAATACCAGAGCAGAAAAAAACGTAATTTCTCGTGCATTTGAATACCACAAACGCCGTGCTAACTAAATCATAATTTCTCGTGCATCTAAATACCATAAACGCCGTGCAAACTAAATCGTCATTCCTCGTGCAATTGAATACCAGAAACGCGGTGCGAACTAAATCGTCATTTCTGGTGCAAGGTAACACGAGAAACGGCGTAAAAGATTTCACCAGTCACTCGTTGCAGCTGCAGGAAACCAGTTTTCTGGTATAAGGTTGCACGAAACTTTTAACAGTGTAGGTGGTACCGATGATTACGTGATAGTGGTCATTCCGCGTGGGCACCAATGACTGTAGAGCAGGGAGGCAGGATGGAGATTCAATGCGTAGCACTGGTCAAATATAGACACTATTGCGCTGATTACTAAAACATGCTAATACCTTGGTAATTAGTGCAAATTAAGATTTAAAACTGGTATCATTAGATTCCTTGGGTGTTGATACACATTTTTGTATGAAAATTAGGACGTGGGCTGAAGTAATTACCGATTTAAAGATGATATTTGCGAGAGCTTACCGGAAACGGGTCATTCCTGAGAAAACGTACAATTTGAGGCGAAAAATCTCGAAAAGAAAATATTCATGAAAGTTTTTGAAACTTTGGATTTTAGTTGCCCTTAGATACTATATTGAAACTATAACATCGGTCAAGATCATACAATTAATTTTCTCATTAAAATTTAATATTAAAAATTTGGCTTTCCACGGACATGACTCTCTAGCCACGGACATGACTCTCTAGCCACGGACATGACTACCCATGCCACGGACATGATAAATGATACATGTATTTAAATTTCTAGAACCTATTTATAATTAAGAATAAAATATTTAATATGTACAGCATATTTGTATAAAACTCAAAGTAAAATAAGTCAAAAGTGCATGAAAATTTTATTTGTACGATAATACGATATAACGTGATAGTTACTGAAGGTAAATTCACTTCAAGATAATAATTGATAATAACTGATGAATTGATAATAATTTAACAAATGTTTTTAAATCTATTGAAGTTTTCACTGAAAGCATACTTGTGACGCCGATCTACTGTTGGAATTGATAATACTTTGATTACATCCTTTCTATCAACCATACAAACATCGTCACAACGGGATAAACACATTGTTTTCCCATCCTTTCTCATTAACTTTATTTCCAATTCTTCGTTTTGATTGATAACGGATCCAATATAATGCCAGATCATCTTCTTGTGGCAAAACTTGACTAAGACAAAATCATCTTTCTGTACTGAACTTTATTATCATCAGATTCATCTGCTAAAAATTAAGGAACGGAAAATTGCACTTTAAGAACAAATATAATTAATAATGTGTTTTTATTACATTACTTTTAGGTAAGCGCATAAATATGAAACTTTAATTGTAAATTGAAACTTAATTAAAAATATATAAGTAATAAAGGATACATATATCAGTTTCAATATACATCTGCCCAATAAGATAGTGGGTACATATACTAGTGGAACATTTTAAGCAGGTTAATCTTCTTGCTTCTAGATAATTTTTTTCATTTTTGGACCATCTAATTTGATGGATTTTGAGAATTCCTTTAAAATTGGGTAGGTTTGTGGGAATTCTGTCAATTCGTTCTATTTCTTCTTCTTTTACTATGGATATATTTATTTCCTGGCAATATTCTTTCATATGGGTAGCAAGAGTTTCAATGTTGTTGATGTCAGTGCCTCTAGCAACTAGACTGTCAGCTTGACGTTTGAGGCAGCCCCCAACTCCGTCTGGTGCACCTTTTCCATGTCCCGCTTCTGAAAAATGCCAATGAAAACCATTGAGGTTCAGGTTTTTAATGAGAAATTTGACTGACAAAACAAACATTTTCCGATTGCGATACTGATTACTAGGTCCATCGCTTAAAAAGTGCAATGTTTCTAGAGTAGGAACGATTTTTTTCACTTCTTTTAGCACAGGTAGCAGATGGGCGCATATTGCTGAGGAGTTATGTCTACGGTCTTCTGACAATGTACAAAATGACTTACTTTTCATAACACCATCTTCATTGCAGAAGTACAAAACTACAGTGTGTAGCGATACTTGTTCCCTTGATCCCCCAAAGTGAAAAGATTGAATTTCTTCACTGAATTTCATGTTATAATTTTCTGAAAAGTCAATGTGTAAGAGTGCTTCATTCTGCTTCAAATTTTGTTTTATGGCAGAATATTGATGTTTCATATTATTTACGTGCATCGGAAAAATGTTTAGCAAATTTTTGAAAACTAAAACTAGTTTTTTTGTGTGTGCCGGTGATTACTTCCTTAGACGTTTTCTCTACTATCTTTGTCTTTCCTTTAATTGACACTTCTTCTTTCTTCTTTATCCACTGTTGATATGACACAGTGTCTGTATCGTCAAATTCTCGAAAATTTATAGATTGTTCCTTACAATCTTGGCAATTGCGTTCTAAGCACTTTTGCCTTGATTTTCCTTCGCATGTTTTGGCTGCCAAGATTTCACCAGGAGATTTTTCAGAGATCATATCTAACTTGTGGAGTTTTGCTAATATTAAACTCATGTTGGAATGTACTTTGCATAAACACGTTTCTCGGTCTTGACAATTTGGAATCAAAATACAAAAGGGTCTCAAATTGCAGAATGATGAATAGCTCAAATCCTTGTGTTCTTCAAAGCAAGAAATAAACTTCTGGTGTAAATTTAAAAGGGAGTCATTGATATAACGTCTTTGCATTTTCCTTTTTCCTCTTGTAATCGTTTCTTTTTTCACAGCACCAAGTCTGGAAACTTACTTGTTCAAAAAATTCTTGTATGTTTTTTTGTAATCTAAACTTTGAAATTAGAGAGGGATTGCCTTCTCTGTCGGATTGATTAGTAGCTCTACGTAATGTCATGTTCCTAATTCTTGCAAGTACCTTGTATTTCTTCACGATTTTGCCGCTTAGTACTCTTGCAAAACTTTTTCTTCAACATAGTTTCTTCGTATTTGTTTCTGCAAAACTTCACTGAATATTAAACGATGTTTTATCTCTGCAGATGCAGCTTTTTTTCATTAGATTTTCCACCACTGTTCTTGGGGATGCTTCTGTATTCTGTTCTTCTTTAGTCCTTTGCAATCGTTTCCGGTGTCTGTATATTCGTTTTTGTAATTTTTTATTTTCTTCTTCTAAATCCAAGATTGTCTTCGCCGATTCGTAGTTATTTCTTCGCCTGGTTCTCTTTCCACTTAAAACCCTTGAAGTTGAAGCAGCGGCAGTGAGGCCTGTTACATCAGTACTTTTATTGGTTTCCATTTGTCGTCTGTTACGATAATTTTCTGTAGAGATCCTCCATTGTTTTCTTGTTTTTCTTTGCTCTCGTGCAGACATTTTAGATATGGATTTTCTTTGAGCCTTCTTTCTTTCCCTGTCTTTTTTCTTTTTCTCTTCATGTTTTTCTTGATTTAATTTAAGTTTTTCCCTAGCTTTCCTCATGTAAATTTGATTTGCAAATCTTCGTTCAGCAAGATATTTTTCTGTTTTTTTTCTTTTTTGTGGGAGGCATCTATACTGTATCAAAAATATAAGCGGCTTAAATATTGGCAAATTCCATGTAACTGTAGTGTAAGTCACAATTGCAAATAATAGAGATACACGCTTTTTAAATTTGAAAGATAAAACAAATTAAATAAAACAAGTTACATTGTTCAGTTTTAATAAGCGTAGATCAGCTCTATTCCTTTAATTTTTTTTTCATTCAATGTTAGAAGTTGTAGAGATAATTACTTTTTACAAACATGACTTATATTACAGAAAGAATAATTTTGCATGGAATTAACCTTATATTTGAGGATGATTTCGAAATAGTAGTCTAAATTATTTATAAAATATCAGTAAAGAAAATTTTTTAACCAATAAGTTGAAATTTAAATGAACAAAAATGTTACGCGAAACTATCTTATTAAGTGCAATTATTAGCTTCCACACTTCGTTTATAACGTAAAAAGTGGAAGGTATTATAATCGTTCAGTTGGTCCACAGAACGAACCGTAAGTCTCATAAAGAAATGGGATACGACATTTTGAAGCAAATAATTAGGCTAGGCTACATACCAAATTTCCTTAAAAAATTTTAAGTAGAAGTGTAATCAAAAATTAAATAACAACAAATTTAATCTACATTAAAATAACCAGCGGCGTTCTATTTAATGACTCTGTAAATAACATTCAAATTCCATTTTTTCAATATTTTCACTGTTGCCATTTCGTTTAACGTACGAGAAACTTTATTTAAAATAAAATAAAATTTTTGGAAAGAATATTTATTTATTTGATATAATTCATTTTGGATTGTTGTATTATCACAATCGAGTTTTTTTATGGTTCATTATATGTATGAAGTATGATATATGTATGAAGAAAGATGCATAGAGAATTCTAACTTAGCATAAAAAAAATATGCAAAGTTTCGCTTTTATTTTTAAAGCAACAATTTTACTAATTATATATTTTTCGAAATGTAAATTAATTTAACAAACGATAAATAATAACTGAATTTTCGAAAGAGAAATGTAAATGGGAAATTGTGCCAACTCAAAGATATTTATTAAAAAAATTACATGATTATTCTTTGATTTTCAAACAAATTTAGCAAACGTTAAAGTCTAATTATTAAATCTGCAAAAGAAGATTAAATAAAATAATTGATTTTGGCGTTTAAAAGTTTTAATTAGAACTAGCTAAAGGCCCTGTTTGGCGAATTTCCTTCTGAAGTGTTGTGTGTCTTGCGTTGAGCACAAATTTTGCGTGGAAGCGGTTTAAGTGACAGATTCTGTAATAAAACAAACTTGTTCAGTATACAATTACTATTAAATTATTGTAGAATCGATCTATAGCAGTAGTAATTTTTATAGAAGTCTTTATTTAATAATGTTAAGTTTCATTTAGAAAAGTTATAATCACCAACATTAAAATAAAAAATTTTTATAAATATATTTCACTTTAGTATTATTTTAAGCTTTAAAACTTTATTACATTAGTTTAAATGTGCTATATAGTGTTATTAAATGCATTTTACTTATGTTTAAACCAATTTTATTCTAATATTTATTAAGAAGTCATGTCCGTGGATATATAAGTCATGTCCGTGTATCTTAAGTACACGGATATGACAGTACACGGACATGATGAAATCGCACCTAAGGGCTCACAGACGCAAAAATTTTAGGCTTAAGAATGAACATGTAAACTGAACTTATCAATTTTATTTTTTTCTATATATACGAAATTAGAAGTCAAAATCATTGACTTACCTTCTTATATTATGTCCACAAAATGACCGTATGATCTTGTCAACGCAGGCATTTTAACTTTTAACTTGAAATAACTTTTGTCTTCGGTAGAGGTCAAACTATCAATGTGGCACAACGTGTAACGTTTATGATTGAAAACTAATAAGACTGAAACATAGTACTGTTTGCCATCTCTAAATTCTTATACATGCTAAATTATACGTTGTACACGGACATGACGAAAATCTGTGGGACATTTTATATGCATAGAATTTATACATTTATATTATTTTAATGATTTTATTTTTGTGTTCTATATGTTCTAGCAGTACCATTTAAATAAAAAACAACATTTATTATAAAAAAGGAATTTAATTGGTATTTACCAACCAAAATAGTGCGCGGACATGACGGTGAGACAGCCCACGGACATGATTTGTCATAGTCTGTGTACACAGATTTGTACACAAAATAATTACTTTTTTGAATTGTTTTCAACACTAGCAAGTAGATAAAATATTCCTTATCTTAATTTATTCAAGTGGAAGCATAATTTTTCTTCATGTGAAAGATATCTTGCGGGGACATGTTTTTGTACGTTTTCTCAGGAATGACCCAAACACGACTTCTAACATGGCGACGATTTAGCGAGGACTCAACCGCCGGAGAAGCCTCAACCCTCTCCAAAATGGAGAGAATTCTTTCATTGAAGTCAGAAGTGAAACCGGCCCAATCTATCCACGAGTTTGACCTCCCGGGCAGCCATGGCATCCACCGTCTTCTGCTCCACAGCCCGAGCATCTTCGCGTGCCTGGATCTCCGCGGCTCGAGCCTCCTTAATAGAGTTAGTAAGTTCGAAACATCGTCGTTCAAATTCAGCATCCTTCTCACGAGAAATATCCAAAGAAGCATTCACAAAGATCCTTCAGCTCCTTTGTCTCCTTGTTCAAATCAGACAAAAAAGCCCTTGGAGGAGTCGGTAAATGTCGGTATTTTTGATCCGTCCTTATAAACATCGTATTGTGTCCCCCGGCGAGAATGAATTGGAGATCGAATTAAGTTTTAATAGTCTATTGTGAAATTGAATAGAGAATAGTGATTGTTTGTAATCCAAATTATGAGGTCTTGGAAATAAATCACAAGAGAAATTAATTTTATTTTGAGAAAATAGAAATCTTTTCGCCAAGGAACACAAAGTAAGGTTAATGGGAGGGATCCCCAACAACACAAAAAGCGCATTATTTGAGGTGGTTCGGTAAGCCCCCAGGATTCTGATCAGAAAAATCCTCGGTAAATAGATGGGTTTGGCTATTTGAAACTTTTTAAGGCATCACCCCAGTCTCTCAAAAATTTTCCCCAGTGTGGGAAGTAAACAATGGGCCGGTAAGATTCGCAGAGGGAAGGATATCTTCCTGGCACAAGGTTCCAAGTTCTTTCGGGCAGTTGATGTTTGTGAATTTAATCATGAGTTTGATGGTTGGTTGCTTGGCGATTCCACACCCAGAACGGGCCAACTGGGCTTTTTCAACCATAGGTCGTGAATAGCCCCGTCCGGGAAGCTCCCACCAACACGAAAGGTGCCCAAAGGGCCACCCACCCCCATCATTTATTAAAAATCATATATAAAATTTCTACAAAAAACAACGGCACAAAGCTGTTGCCAGGCCAAAAATTAATAGTATGCAATATCAAAAGGTTCATTAACATAAAGCAATAGTTATACAAACAAAGGCAAATAAGGCTTTGGCCAGGCCAAATAAAAATACATAAATTCATTTGCTGTATTATTTTAAACGTATCTAAATATAATAAGATATTAGCCACTAGCCAAATTAACAATAAAAATCATCTTAAACACTTATTGACATTACATTTCAATTGTTTTAATTATAAAACCATGTAATCACAAACTTCATCATATAAAACAATTTAACAATTTAGATAGAAAGGAACATTTATCTATAAAAGTGCATTGAGGAAGTCCACAGAAGGGAAAAAAATCAACAAAAATATTAAATCTCGTCACAAACAAAAGAACCAAAACAGCAAACGAAGCAAGAACATCTTACATACTCGGAAAACCGATGTTGCTGATGATTAAAAAAAAGGCATTAGTACATTACTCAACTGGGTTAGAGGAGAATTCCCTCTCTATCCCCCTGATCAAAAACAAAAGAAAGAGCTATACTCTTTATAGGTGAAATTGCCAAAAAAATTTTGTTCTGAATCTAATATAATTATAATGAGAAAAATGTAATGTCGAAGACAACGTCTCCTTCTTAAAATTGTCAAACAAAAAATCAAATACCTTACCAAATCCCGACCGTAGACAAAACCTCAATGCACGCGAAACCAAATACTTTGTGCCAAAATTAGCAATACATATCTTATTAAATATTATATTTTCCCCACAATTAAAATAATAACCAAAATAAAAATATACAATTAAATTTATTTTTTGTATACTTAATCAGTGTCATCCACAATCTGTTTAGAAATTTTGATGCACCATGTAATCCTAGAAATTGAACCCCTATTTTTAAGTACAGACACCATCCAATCTACCTCCTTGCCTTCAGCAGGCCTACACAAGTGAAAAAAATTTGTATACTTGCAATCCAAAACAATGTTCAGGAGAACCCTCGTGCGCCCCCACATCTGAGCAAGGACAAAAAGGAGATTGTTTAATTTTAAACCTAAACAAATATGCCAAAAAAGGGCCATGGTCAGTTAGAAAATAAATTAAAAATCTGTTACTTATTAACAAATCAAATTTGGGTATTTTTATATATTTTCTGACAGCGTCCCCAGTTGGAGAATTCCTCCAGGAAAGCTGCCAATTAGTTAAAGTATCTTTTTTTAAAAAAAATATAATAATTTAGAGTAAGGTATGGGAATAACCCGTTGAAAAGGTTATTATAGCTCCGATTTTTGCAAAACAATCAGCATATTCATTTCCTGGGATATTTGAGTGGGCCTTCACCCAACTCAAAGAAAATAAATGTTTATTAAAAATTAGATTTCGTTTTACATCATTCAAAAAAGTTGAGCCCCTCCCTACTCCTTGTAATGCTTGAATTGATGATAAACTATCAGAATATATAGATATTTGACAATTATTTATCCTTGCCCAGCTGACAGCATAATTGCTTGGCGATTCCATACCCAGGACGGGGCCAACTAGGAGCGAAATTTAACTGAAACGCGACGCGAACGTTTCGCCTGCGAATGGGTGGAGATTCGAAGATTTTACGCGTTTCCTAATTGAACTGAAACAAATCCTTCGCGCGCGAATGACGTCACGCCACGATTGGTCACAGGCCATTAGAGCGATCGCGTGCGAACTGTTTGTTTACTGTTTTGACACACGACATATGCGAAAAATGTCGAATATCTTATTGTTCTTGCAAGAAAGAAGAAAACCCGACCGGAAAATTATTTAGCTGTGCGAGGAAACCCTTTAGATCTGTCTGAGAAGCAATTCATTAACAAGTATCGCTTAAATAAAGAATCATTTCTCTATGTTTGCGATCGTCTTCAAAATGATCTTCATCGAAAAACAAGCGGATATTCTGTGGAATTACAGGTAAATAGTCTTTTTTAATATATTATGTCGATTCAATCTCTTATAAATTCTATTAAAGTGTTCTACAACAATTTTAAATAAAAGCATGTCTATAGTACCAAACCATATGCTCCAAAGAGGTTAAATCCTAGTCTCGGTATACGGCGACTTTTTCGGAACGTTGGTGACAAAAAAAGGCGATAAATAATTCCAATCTAGCAACAGTTGTTTGACAATCTAGCAACAGTTGTTTGTCGTGGTTTCCGAGTAGCATCGTTCAATCAGGCGTCGCTACGCGATGTTTTCTCGCCAACAAGTTTGTCGAGAAATAAAAAGTCGCCGTATACCGAAACTAGGAATTAACCCAACTTGTATGAAATATGAAGTGGAATGTTACCTCATTTGCTATTTTCGCTGCTTGGCAACGTAGCGCAAATCGCAACATCGAGATCGGCCATTATATCATAGATGTTCTAATTATTGTGGCAGAAGATAAATATAATAAATACTTTAGCATTCTATTATATTTTGTAACTTAATTTTTTAGGTCTAATCCGTATTGAGGCTTCTTGGAAGTGGATCTTTTCAAAGCGTGATTGCAGATGAGCACTTTCTGAAAATGTCCCAATCTACCATTTCGGTAAATCTGGCCAACATGTGCGAAGCTGTACTTAAAATTCTGCCTGATTTCATCAGCTTCCCTATAACAGAAGCAGAACAAGCAGAAGTCAGGCGAGGATTTTACACACAACATGGCTTCCCCTGTGTGGCTGGTGTGGATCGATGGGACCCACATTCCTATTGAGAGGACATTTGTACAGGATTGGTTTGTGTATCTAAACAGAAAATCCAAATTTACGATCAACGTCCAAATTGTGAGTTTTGTTGTTGTTTTTATGCAACATTGCTTTCTAAATTATCTTGATCTCAAAATCGTAAAAAAGCTGAATAATCTCTGGAAATCGTCTATAAACCTATTAGTTAGGTAATTTAATCATTTCCGGCTATCTATTTCTAGCCTCCTTAAAACGTTTGTTGAAATAAAAATAAAACATTCAAATGAAATAATTTATGAGGTAATCGACAACGCCAGCAGACTGTCAAAGTAAATGGGTCTAAACTTGAAGGTTTTTTTTTTGTTTTCACTACTACTATCCCACATAAAAATACAACTTATATATAAAAATATAACTTAAAAAGAATTTAGAAATTTGTATTTTTTTTTAATAATTGTATTTATTCTTATTATTTTACAGTCTTATGAATAAAAATGATATTTTATTGGTAAATGGTGGAATATAAAGCAGGGCAAAACCCTGTTTCTTTTGGTATTAGGCTTTAATATACTTCAGATTAGAGATACAAAAATTTTTAAACCCTGATTCATTTTTACGAGTTTCAAAGTAATTACTTTCAATATTTTGTTTTAAATAAAATTTAAAATTGCAGATTTGTGACAGCAATGTAAAGATCATCGATATTGTTGCCCGTTGGCCAGGAAGCTGCCATGATTCCCATATGTGGGAATATGAGTGGCGCACGAAGAGTGATGGAAAGCCGACGTTCCCAAGTAACAAATTTCTTGATTGGGGACAGTGGGTATCCACTTGAGCCATTGTTGTTAAAACCATATGTTGATCCGGCTACTGCGGAAGAAATCCTCTTCAACAAACGCTTGCGATCTGTAAGGTCTACCATTGAAAGGTGCAACGGTGTCTTGAAGAGTCGATTTCGGTGTCTGCACCAAACTGGAGGGTGCTTGGTGTACAATCCGGATAAGGTGTTCAAAATTATATTAGTATGTGCAGTTGCTGCACAACATTTGTGTACAACACAAGGTTCCTCTGCCTGATGATGAAGAAGAAGTTGAAGATGATGATCCGGAAGTCGATGAGCCAGCCTATCGGGGCAGAGGTGCTTACCGGTTGCGCTTGGAAGGTAATGCCATAAGAAAAAAAATGCTGAAATTCTTGTAAATGCTTGATTAGTAAATGTGATGTTTTAAAAAAAAATTGATCTTTCTCCAATAAATTTCTTTTTTTGTGTTCCCAGGGACTGACAACTTTGGGGGCCCTGGGCACAAGCAAATTTCGGGGCCCCCAAACGTACCTCTACCTTGGAGGGCTTAATTTTTTATTTCTTAATATTTTCACTTAAAATTTTCAGCATAGTTGAAAAAATATAATATTAGAAAAACTGTTAAAAAATTTGTTATTTTTAAGTTTATGGACAAAAAGGTTGGCATTTCACCCTGATTGTTTCAAATATTTAAAGCCCTACTCCTCCCTTAATTTTATAGATTCAAGTCTAATTTGTTTATTTACTTCTTTAAAAACTTCGACAATCATATTTCATAAAAACTCAACAATAGGTTTGTTTTACTACATCATATGGAATAAACACAAAGAAAAATTAACACAATAGGTTGATTTTCTTCTGAACCTTAGCGGTTCGAAGAAGGAGAAAAGCTCGGAAATATGTTTCCGAGAAAAACACCGGTTAAAGATTGTAGTTGATTTTTAAAAGTACTTATACACGTTATCTAAATTGGAAGAAAAAGTTTAAAGTAGTTCAAATGTTGTCAAAAAAGTTGTTTCAAAATTTATTGTTTTGAATGCAAATTAAATATAGATTAAAATTACTTTAATCTTTTTGGTTTAAAATCTAAGTAGCTAACGGGCTGCATCACTTAATACCATAATCTACTATTTCAATTTTAAATAAAAAATTTAATTTCTAAAAATAAAACCAATTTACACAATAGAAAGTTTTACAAGGGCTGTTTTTTTTTCAACCTTCGATGGGCTGTAACAAAAAGACGGGTCAAAATACAAAAAAGAGATTTTTTTTACCAAAAGTATAGTACAATACTGCTTATTTCTCCAAATAATCACCTTGACGATTAAGGCATTTGTCATCCCTGTAAACAAGCTTTGAAATACCCTCTTCATAAAAGGTAGCCGCCAATGATTTGAAGGGAATTGTGACGGTTTCTTTGAGCTCACGTCAACCTGGAAGCGCTACAATCCAAGCCACTATGCTTATCTATAATTCCACTTATGGTAAACCTTCGATTTTCCCTAAACTTGGCTCACTACTTCCTTGGTCCCCTTCTTCATGAACATCAGTATTGTTCAGCGAGCTGACCAAGTATTTAGGGGAAACTCGAAGGTTTACCATAGGTGAATTATAGATAAGCATAGTGGCTTGGATTGTACGCTTCCAAGTTGACGTGGAGCTCAAAGAAACCGTCACAAAATCCCTTCAAATCATTGGCGGCTTACATTTATGAAGAGGGGTATTTCAAAGCTTGTTTACAGGGATGACAAATGCCTTAATCATCAAGGTGATTATATGAAGAAATAAGCAGTATTGTACATTACTTTGGTAAAAAAATCTTTTGTATTTTTGACCCGTCTTTTTGTTACAGCCTATCAGAGGTTGAAAAAAACAGCCCTCATATTTTATTATGAATGTTTACAAATTATATTTTGCTTTTTTTAACTCTATCAGTTGCTCCAGGAGCCTCATTATTCCTGGCGTTTGAGGTCATTAGATATTTTTTGGTCTGCTTCCAAAATTTGGGGGGCGATCTGTATTTCCCTGATTGAAGGGACCCGGATTTTCTTTCGGAACTTCTTTAACCCGAGGAGTGGATGTTTTCTACGGAAGAAATGTATTTAATGTTTTTTGTTATATATCTATAAATATACACAGGTGTTCAATCAAATAACAAAAACCATGAATGTGCAGATTCTAGGGATTGGCGGTAGTTTTTTTTTAAAAAAAAAAACTCTGTTTAACCGGGTTTTTCCTCCGCATTTAACCCGGTACCAGTTAAGTTACTAAAAAAGGGTTAAACGGTGTTCAGTTTTCTATCCTGTGTTTTTGCACATTCACGGTTTTTGTCATTTTACATGTCCGATATTATATATGAAAAAATACATACGGAAAACTTTTCTTGCGAAGCACTTAAGTTAATTTCACCTGGTGGGTATTTCCATCCCCCGATTTTTTATTCTGCCCCGTCTGGAAAAAAAAAACAAAATATTGCAGAAATTTAAAAAGCCGGAGAAAAAAAACAAATTTTAATAACTTCTACTTTCCCGTCTAGACTTAAATATTACGGATCATTATCCTATTATTTTCAAAGTTAACGTTAAAACTTCAGAGACTACTTTAACTCCTCCTTTATACTGTTTTCAAAAAAACTACGAAAAAATAGATGATTATCTTCAAAATAATTCTTTTTAATGCTTTAAGGGAATTTATTCATTGAATGGGTTTCTTTATCTTTTATTAACTTACTGCAACGTAAACAATTATACTCTAAACATGAATTAAAAAAAAAAAGTAAAAGAAAAAAGCTAAAAATCCTTGGATTCAGTCGAAATTTTACGAAAAATTGAATCTAAAAAAAATCTTTTTAAAGCCCTTTGCAAGTACCCTGGTGAGCAATTTTTTTAGGGCTTGCTTACAAATCCACTATCTCCTTTTTAAAACAAAAAAA
>JAFNEN010001096.1:0-64455 GCA_019343175.1 Oedothorax gibbosus | reverse complement strand
TTTAAACCCTAAAAGAAATAAATGAAAAAAAATTTAATTAAACATCTTTTTTGTTATGTAAAGACTGATTTTTTGGGGTAGGTGGGTTTAAATTATCGTCGACTAGACACCGGGGGCTATTTGCACGGGCGTCGTAATTTAGAACCACAGTCAGGTGACGAGCCGACACCTGAATAGGCACCCAACGCAATCGTTAGTGCGACATCGTACGCAGCGTCAAAGATTCTTTTGGTAATAAATCAAAATAATTCGACATTTAAATAATAAAAATTTTTGCCCATGATTCATTTATTTTTTTAAAAAATTAGTTGCTTATTGTTCAATAACTTTATTCAAAACTTGTTGCATTGGAAATTATGCATCTGTCATAAGAACATTTAGAAGCTCAAAACCTTTGAAAAAAATTAAGGAGTTCCAAGCAAGGTATGAAACCAGTATTGGAATTAGAGTTACTTAATATGCTTAACAACCCAATTTTTTGCACTATAACAAAAGACTTGAGACCTATTGCTTAATGTAGATTCTGAATCTCGGCGAACATCCATGTCCCTGCCAGGTTACAATCCCTGTACCTAAGGGGAAAGCTAAATACATAACCAGCGACGGATTTATTTATCGTAAAACAGGATTAATGCTAATCGAATAATTTTTTTTCGTAATGTGTATAATAAATTTTAAATAGTTACCAGTTTAGCAAACTCTGCATCATCAGCCAGTTTTTCATCTAGAAGTTTTAAATCCTCCATAAAATGCACTGGCAAGTCATCTGAAGTTACAGACAGGCACACATCTTGTGCCTGTTGTAACAAACTCAATTCCAGTGCTTGTTTCTCTTCAATGCCCTGAAGTTTTGTGAGTACAACTCTTAATGCAGCTAAAATATAAATATTAATCACGAACAACCCCCCCCCCCCCCCTATTCTTTACAGTATAATTTAGAGAATGCACGTGCAAATACTTTAATATATTTTGAAGCTACAGTACTAATTTGACGTGTAAAGGCGAAATACTGTGCATCAATCAAATTAAAATTACTTTTTTAGATGTAGCTCTAGTGCGACGATAATTCAAACTAAACCAAACTTTTTTAGATTGAGGTTGTGCTGGTTAATAACCATTTGCCACATTTCTAATAAAATTTACGCCATAATTAAAATTATCTAATTTTAATAAATCTTTAGTTCTTAAAACTTAGATTATTTCCGTTCCTATGTTAGCTGTTTGGATATAACCCTTCTTTGCTAATAACACGAATTTTAAAAGTATTTTTTCCTACTTTTGAACTAAAGAAACACAAAATTTAATTTACTGACTTGCGTACTGATTACATTTATTATAACTTAATTAAAATCATTGCTATTTCTGAGATTAAATAAAAGTTTACTAATACTAATCTACTAAGGCCAAGTATAAGAGCATATACCACTATTTTCCAAGCAATTTGAGCAGATTGTCGATGGTGTTGGTGCTATAGGTGTATTAGATATTGGTGTGTTAGGGAAATATGTATCTGTTGATACTCCCTCAACTTCTGAAGATGAAGCTATTTCAAAATATTGAAGTTTAGAATTTGCCTTATCGTATGTTCCTGCAAAAAAAATAATGCAAGAAAAATCCTGTTACCTGTTGTATAGTGAAATCTGAGTCCAAACTTAATTTCAATGGTTAGCAATACGATTAGATAGCTACGTGTGAAAATATAGTAATTCAGTATCAGCATGAATTCAAATTAAAAAATGTTTTGCTATAATAACGTTAAAAAGTTGTTGTAAATTATACATTTGGTGAAGTATCTTCCTATATACAGTCTACTGCAAATCACATAGGATCTCACACAAATAAAAGATCAAAGCCGTCAATAATTAACTTATTGTGAAAAACACAAATGAAGGAATGAACAGATATGTGAAACAAGTGCTGAAGAAAAAGCTATTTATTGACAAAATTTAAACATTAGATTCATCAGTGGGGCACAAAACGTTTTCCTCATCTTGGCTCTTCCACCAACTTCGAAGTTTAGAATTTGCATTATCGTATGATCCTGCAAAATAATTATAATGAGAGAATAAGAAAGCTAAATAAATAAAAATCCTACTTTTGTATAGTGAAATCTGAGACAACTTATTTTTAATGGTTAGTAATATGATTAAATAGTTGTGTGTGAAAATATAATAATTCAGTATCAGCATTCATTCAAGTTAAAAAAACTGTTGCTATGATATATTTAAAAGTCGTAAAATATACATTTAATGAAGTATCTTCCTATATACAGTCTTTTGCAAATCACATTGGATCTCACACAAATAGAAGATCAAAGCAGTAAATAAATGAAAATTAAAGCCTTCAAAAATATTGTACTTGACTGGTATAATATCTTTACTCTGAATGTCATCCATCCAGCATCAGGCTGTCTTTTGGCTTGAACTAAATAATCAATTCTCTTTTTCCCTTTAACTGGTGGCCACGAACATGTACCATAATTCTTTTCGTTGTCCGAAAGAATCCATACTTTGGGCACTACAAACAGACTTCTCTTCGCAGAATTCAACAATGCAGTAACTGAACTGTTTTCTGAAAAATAGGGTAGGGCGAGATAAAATAGTTAACTTTAAAATAATTTAGTGTAAATAAAATTGAAATTAATATTTTAACCAATATTTTTTCTAACATTCCTAAGTTTATTGACAAGATTTCTCTTGGTTTATTAACTTGTGAAAACCGTGAAATACCAATGAATTTAAAGCAAAAATTGAAGTTCGTTCCCTCTTCTGGAAGAGCCATTCTCTGTAGTTTAAATCAAATCATTAATAAATAGGGTGCCGCAAATTTACAATGGAAATATTTTCCCAAAAATTATGTGATCTGCCTTCTAAAATGTATCCTCTAATTTTGTGTTTGTTATATTGACTATTTTCTCAAATAATCCCTAAAAGGCAACAACCACTGTGGTAGAGTACAGTACAAAATATTCTATTTAAATTATTTAAATAAATAAATTTATTTTAAATAATTTTTTCTTATGGAGAAAAAAAATGTGTTACAAGTGTATTAACATATATTCTTAAATAATCCTAAGAGGCTAACAACTTCTCTTGGTACATGACAAAACAATATTCCGATTAAATATATGATGAAAAAGAAACATATATGCACACAAAATACAATATTCACAATATATGTGTCTACACACATAAAAGTATATGAATTTTCATGGATAGAGGAATTTCAGTTTACTGCACACCAGTCAACTAGCAGGTCTCTTACATCACTGCTACCTGCTGTAATAGCTACAGAAGGGTCATCATTTTCAAGGCCTACTGCTTCTAACCAATCATAGAAATATTCATCTTGTACATCTTGACAAATATTATAAAGTATGCAGCATGCCATCACATGGTACTGCAGATTGTGGAAAAGTACATCATTTGCCTTCAGCAGGCACCTCCACCTTCCCTTCAGAAACCCAAAAGCATGCTCAACATGAAATCTGTTTCTACTCAACCGCTGGTTGAAGGCTTGCTCGGCAGCACTCAACCCTCCACCAGGCACTGGTTTCATCAGCCAGCTCTTGAGCGGATATGCTGGATCTCCCACCAGATAAACATCAATCCAGGTATCAGTGCCAGACAGCTTCACCTGTAAGATTATTAATTAACTGAGGCATATTCTAGAAAGGTTTTTAACTGGGGTTAACAACCTTTGTTGTTGTAGCTCTTAACGATTTGAACGGACATTTTTTTTTAAAAACTCACTTAACTAGAATCTCATTTCACATCAATGACATTACCTTGCCGGTCAAGGATCTCCCCCGATTCACACTTATCATGCAATGGGGAGTTGAACAGCACCCGTGTGGCGGGAGTGCACGTTAAATATCCTTCAAAGTCCTAACGCGGCGTACGATGTCGCCCTTAACGGTTGCGTTGGGTGCCTACTCAGGTGTCGGCTCGTCACTTGACTGTGGTTCTAAAATGCGGCGCCCGTCGCAAATAGCCCTCGTGTAGCTCTAGTGCGACGATAATTCAAACAAACAATTGAACAGCACCCAGGCATCATGTACCGATCCAGGCCATCCAAAGTATACGTTGGTGAACCTTTTCTTGTGGTCCGCTACGCCTTGCAGGAGAACACTATGGTGGCTCTTCCTGCAGTAATACTCCTTTGCATTGATTGAGGGTGCTTTGATGGGGATGTGGGTGGCATCTACAACCCCAACTACTCCTGGCAAACCACCAAGCCCCAAGAATGAATCAGCAACCTCCAGCAAGTCATCTCCCATGGGAAAATGAATTGCACTGCGAAAGTGAAGAGAAATCTGCATGCGTGGTTGATTATGGTACACCAAAAAGATTTGATATAATCCACAGTTCTCCACTTGATGCCAACTTCATCAAGGTTGTGGCCAATCTGCGACCAATAGGAACTGGTTCCCGGATACAGCGATGCCTTCTTATGTAGAGAGGCCGCGTCTTTTCACATATTAGGTAAAATGTTGTCCTACAAAGTAAACAAAATAGGCAAATCAATAAAATTTCCTTTAATATACCCTTTTCGAAACAATGTGTTGTTTAAGCGATTTAAAAAGCGAAATATAAGCGAATTATAAGCGAAAGGAAATTTGAGTTTTTTTTTAAAAATTATAAATAGACAGATTAGACACACTTTTGAAATAATCTATTTAATTTTGTATGAACATGAGGCTTGTACCAGTATCTGGTCGTATATCACTCAAACTGTAAGCATTAAAAAAGAAAATGAGTAATCTTCTTAAACAATATTAGAAACTTAACGAATATTAGTTTAAGGAATAGTAAAAAACTATCCTCCTCGGCGCAACAACCCACAAGAGAGCCAAGGCCTGCCGTGCTCATTTCAGCTTATGTGACCTAGGGCTCAGAGGTGCTAGGCATATGTCCCGGTAAAGCCCTGGTTTGTAAGAACACAAAATCGGCCGTTGACCCGTGCGTTCGAAGCGTTCGCTTTCTTATTGGCCATAGCTATCACGTGACCGCTACGTCAAAAATAACGCCGCTCCCGACGTGAGAAAAACTTGAACCTGTCGTGATTAGATTTGAGCGTTCAAAAGACGTGCAGCATGGCGACTGATTTTTCTACCTATTCGGAAGAAGAAAAGATAATTGCGGAAATTGCCAAAAGACCGGTACTTTACCAAGTGGATAAGAAATCTTTTAAAGACACTGTGGCAAAGGACAACAATTGGTTGGAAATCGAAAAGGTACTGAATATAAAAGGTGAGAAACTTATTTTTATTTTCAAGCATGTAGTTATGTGTAATATTCTAATAAAAAAACATAATATTATTAAAATTGATTTTCGTTCTTTTAAAAATATAATTTAATGATAAGTTAATCTGAAATTCAACGTATATGTGTGAAATTTAAGGGCAAAATTTACCACCAATTGTTGTTTTATTAATACCGAAATAATGGTTATTATCATATTACCGTATATACTCGTGTATGAGCCGAAAAATTTTGGACAAATTTAGTGCTTCAAAAATAAAGGCATAAAAGCAGTTAATTTCTCAAGATGAAATAAGATTGGTATCTATTCACGGTTGTGAAACATGTTCACAACCATTCATGTCATTTCATGTCTAAACATGTTTTCCGTCAATTGCTCCACAGCAGTTGGGGATCCCCCACAGTTCATGGAAACTACTTTCAATAGCCTCAAAAGCAATTGTCGTGAGAGCAGGCAGGTAAATGGGCAAGTTTTTTATAATAGCATCTAAAACTTCAGGTATGAGTTGTCCAATCCAACTATGGCTGATTCGGTACTGGAATGCCAGCGAACGGAATGACTCGCCCGTTGCTAAATACCTAAAAAAAACACACACACAAAAGTATCAGTCAGAAGTTCTCATATTGAAACATAATATAAAATTAAAAATGATTTTAGATAACAATGCTCTCTCAGATTTTTAAAATCTTAATGCAATATGGTCATGAAAATATCTCCCCCCAGCTGTCTAAAACTGTTAAATCCAACAAATCTTATACAAAGTGTAAGTGGCAAGAAGACATTAAGAAGTTAAAGCATTACATTTTACATTAAAAATACAAAATTTAGTTAAAAAACTTGTCTATGAATAATGAAGATATTTGGACTATCTATTACTTTCAATTTCATAAATTGATGTTTTATTATATATTTAGCTGCTCAAAATGCAGAACAAACACAAAATCAAAGTTAAGTAATTTAGAGTTTATTGAAACAGGCAAGACATGAAATTAAAATTTAATACTAAATTGTGAAGGTCATGTTTTGATTTAAAGAAAAAAAAAGTCAGGTGTAAAATTTCAAACCATTTGTATCCTTGGTGAAATAACTTTTAATGCATAATAATTTAAAGAAGAAACGGTACAGCTATGATATAATGGACGCGCTGTTCATTGGCGAGCTTGAAAATTCAACGTAGGGTTACAATACTTATCGAGTTGTATAAAGTATGAAGTGAAAACTTTACCACATTTAGGAATTTTCGTTGCTTGGCAACGTAACAAAAATCGCCAAATCGAAACCGGTCCTTATATCATAGCTGTCCCGAAGAAATATGTTCTTACCTGAGGGACAAACATGGCTTTTCTTCTACTGAAATTGGCTGCCTCCTCCTGTTGCAGGGCCTAGCAGCAACATCTCCTTCAATAAGTGCAAGAACTTGTTGAAATAAGTTGATGGACAGACGAAAGTATTCTTTGAATTTCGTATCATTTCCGAAAAGATGCCTCTTTACAAGATTTTCAAAAGCACCTTCCACCCTCCTTCTTTGAAACATACAATCTTCTTCCCTATTTGTAAATAGTTTTCTATATATAAGCTCTGCATCATCTTCTTCTATAAGCATATACACTAGATATTTTGATAAAGCCATCTCGAAAATACAATTAAAAGGAATAGCGTGAATATCAATGACAAATAGCGAATGTAAATAAACAGTGGCCTTTGCTCACAGCGCATGCGCTAGATTACGACGCTTCGCTAGACGTGAATTCTAACAAACCACTCAGCGGAGATAAGACGCCGATATCGACGAGCAGGGCGATTTTTTAGCGCCTTGACGAGCGTCTTCAGTCCTTACAAACCAGGGCTTAAGGTGGTCAGCCTCACGCGGAACCCCCAGTGTTTAGTTCCCAATCATGCTTGGTCCCCATTTTATCGATCCACTTAAGGGATGAAAGGATGGGTAGGCCTCACGGAATTAAGGAATAGTATGAAAGTTTTAAACATTGGGCAATTTTACCCTTGTTTGCAACCTTGTCCAGATCGTTATAGAATAATTTAGAGAAAAATTGATTCAAAAATCATTTATCAATCTGTGAAAAATACCGACAAATCAAAGAGCACCGTCAACTAGGTTGGTTGAACTAAATTATACCGTACTAGACCGTCAACTAGGAATTAAGTCTTCTCGACAATGAAAATACTTAGGCAAGGAATTACTTTTCTTTTTCAATTAATACGAAAATTATCTTTGAATTCGCTGTCATTCATGGAATGCAGAACCATTTTATCAAAAAGTTCGGAGTTTTGAATTTTTGACCATAAAGATCTTTCTGGGAAGGCAAATTGGGAGTTTATTACTTTGGAAATCAAATGAATTCAGTTTCGTATATTCGCACCAACCTCCTACTTTCTTCATCATCAATAAAATCGATGTCTGTCCACGAATTTTTAACAAAAAAAAATTGTAATTCTTGCGACGACATAGCTAACAAAGTAACGTTAAAAAAGAACACACAGTACAGAAACCAACATGTCGAATCTCGCATGTTGGTTTACTACTCGCATGTTGGTTGCCTACTTTCTTCATCATCAATAAAATCGATGTCTGTCCACGAATTTTTAACAAAAAATTTTTAATTCTTGCGACGACATAGCTTACAAAGTAACGTTAAAAAAGAACACACAGTACAGAAACCAACATGTCGAATCTCGAGCATCAAACCAAAAACACCCCTACAAGCAGGGTTTACAAAAACCCGGGTTTTTTAAAGCCCCCAACCCGGGCGGGTTTTATTGGGCATTTTTGGTTTTTTTTTTAAAAATTTCCTCCTAATATTACTGTATTGTTTAAATTTTATTTTTAAAGAGAACAATTTCAGTCCAGAAGAAAAAGAAAGTAATGATTTTTTTTGAAAATTTATAAGTAATTAAAAGGAATTTTAATTAAAAAAATATTTTTTCTACCTCTTTCAATTCTGTCTTCAAATTTTCAACCTTGTTTTAAGCACTTTTTTTAGGATCTCAATAATACAAAAGAAAATAAGTGAGAAATTTATCTGCATGATAAATTTTATTCATTGAAAGATGAAAATTTACATGATTGATAAAAGAGCTTTAGCTTGATTTAAGAAACGATGACATTTAACCAGCTTTTTTGCCTTTTCAATACCAAGTCTATTTCTTAATTTGGATCAAACCAGACCACAAATGGAAAAAATTCTCTCCGCAGATGCCGAACTAGATGAACAGTTACCCAATTTGACTATAAATTGGCAGAAGCTGCGTAGATCTTCATTTTTTGTAGAACGCTTCTCTACTAGTTGCCACCACTGTGACATAGCAAGTTTTTCTTTAACTTCAGGAGAAAACATTGATTTCGAGAACAATGAAGTATCTTGCAGTTTAAAACCCATTATCAGCACCAACCACTCTGGGTGATTAGCTTGTACCCATTCTTCTGCAATGTCTTCTTGCTCCGACGAAAGACGTTTCCCCATAAATTTTGGACACATCATATTTGCAAGGTAGTGAATTGGTGTAAGTGCTTGTTTCATCCTTTTTTTCTATTTGGGATTTATAGGGTGTTAGGACGTCTTTTTCTAGAACATTCATCCAATGTTCAACCGAGCCTAGCAACATTCGTTTCTTCAGCTTGCATTCTATCCAGGGCTTTACCCGGGCTGGGGAGCCCAGTCCGTTAGTCATTCGCCTAGCATGCGGAAGGTTTCAGGTTCATGGCCGGGCATCGCCAAAATAACGGCCCGTGCAGCCAAAAAGGTCCGACGAATAATACCCCGTGTGGCGGGAGTGCACGTTAAATATCCTTCAAAGTCCTTACGCTGCGTACGATGTCGCCCTTAACGGTTGCGTTGGGTGACTACTCAGGTGTCGGCTGGTCACATGACTGTGGTTCTAAAATACCAATAGCCCTCGTGTAGCTCTAGTGCGACGATAATTCAAACTAACCTAACCAAGGCTTTACCGATTTCTATTAATTGCTTCTGCATGTGCAAAACTTCTTTGTAAATCGTAACATTTTCAGATTCAGATTTTTAACTACATTCTTGGGAAATTCCTCTGGGTGTTCACTGGATATTTCAACATACTTGTGAAATTTTTTTACAAATGTATCAATGCAATCAATTTGGGAATTCCACCTTGTTGCATTTGGTATTTGGGGCATCAAGCCTCCCTTTTCCTTTAGCCACCCATGATGCTGATGGTGGTTTCGAAAGAACTATTGTACTTCCACTACATGTTTGAGGACATCTTTCTTGGAAATTTCATCTTCTAAGAGATTTTAATAGCCCTCGTGTAGTTCTAGTGCGACGATAATTCAAACTAAACTCTCTAAGAGACTTAAATAGTGTGCAGAACATCCATAAGTCACTAGGTTTGGGTAGGTTTCTTTTAAAATATATTGTGCTTTAACCATTTTGTTTTCATTTTCAGTGCACATACTTCCACCCCAAGTACTTCATCGCAATGTTTTATTGCATCCCTTGCGATTTTCGCGCAATACTCTGACGTATTCTCATTGCTGCCGCATTCTACTGCATTTAGAAAAAAAAGTTATTTCCAGTGTTGAATACATGTTGCAATGACAGGATCTTTTTTCACATTGGACCATCCGTTCAACAATAGCGTTACTGACGTGTTTTCACTGAGGTGTTTTCTAATGCTGTTATCCACATCATCACTTTCTACGTCCAACAATTTTCCACCTAACTCTTTGCTACTGGGACCAGAATATCCAGGCCTCAAGGTCATCATCATGTCGTCATATCGCACCGTACACGGAAAAGAGACCTATCGGCCAAAATTGACTTTTTAAGATAACACTACTATAGGATGCAAAATTTTGATATCTTTCGATTGGTGCAATCGGCATAGCGATCCGAGCCCTAGTTCGGCTGCAATTAATAGATAGGTCTTTCTTTCGCGGTCGTTTTTTGATGAAAATGAGCGCGAAAGAAAGACCTATCGCACCTGGCGTTTTTTCGTTAGGCGTTTTGCAGCTGCGGCGGCGATGAAGTTTTAAGTGTGAAGTTCTTAAATAGAAAGGTTGAAGTCGTTTATTTATTTTTTCTTTGTTTCTTTATTTGTAATACTCATTCAAAAGCTCTGTTTTGTGGTATTTAGTACAATATATATAAAGAAATTCATGTAATATGTGTAGATTGCAAAATGATATGTCAATATGTATATATATATTGTTTCAAATTAATATTTTAGCAAACGATAAATAGTTTTAAATCGTTTTCAACGTCAGTACTATAAATCTAAACTGAATTGCTACAACTTGACAATTTGAGATATAAAGTCAGTGAATTCAACTGTTTACTTAAGGTATGAAGTATCCTTACAACTTACTTTTAAAATTTAAAACTTTTTTTTTTATTTCCATGAGTTTTAAAACGTTTTTAAAATTTTAATAATGCTTCAAAATTAATTTTTGTTTTAATTTTAAACATGATACATAGTAAAAATTTATATTGAAAGGTTTTTGTAGAAAAATGTGGATATTATTTCTTATATCTTGTAAGTCCTGAAATTGTAAAAGTGATTCGTTTCATATAACACCTATTTTTTATATAAACAAACTATTATGATTTCAATCATTGAATATATTAAATTATAAAAATAAATATGACTTTAAAATAATATCGTAATTACATGATAAGAGATAAACCTTATTATAAACCTTATTAAAACCTAACATAAACTTCATTAAATTGGTTAAACAAGCTTTTTGTTAAATTTAATTTAAAAAATATATTCTTTTTGTTGATCAATATATTATTAGATTATAAAAATGCATTAAGTAAATGAGTATTCTTCATAAGTATGTTTCCTTAATATTTAGAATGAATTTAGCAGCAAACTTTTGAGGACCGGTCTTCATAAGAGCCGTTTAAAGTTTTGGTAAAAATTCGAATTATCACAAAATCGTTCCAAATGAACCTAGATCAAAAATATTTGGCATGGATATCAGTTTTATGAGTATCAAAAGGTATGCATAGTCATTTTTTACTTTAAATTTGCCTTTGCTGAGATATTTTCAGATAGGTCTTTCTTTCGCGAACAAAATCGTTCAAATTTGTACGCGAAAGAAAGACCTATCTGAAAATATCTCAGCAAAGGCAAATTTAAAGTGAAAAATGACTATGCATACCTTTTGATACTCAAAAAAACTGATATCCCTGCCAAATATTTTTGATCTAGGTTCATTTGGAACGATTTTGTGATAATTTAAAATTTTACTAAAACTTTAAACGGCTCTCCTGAAGAATGGTCTTTTTCGCGATAGGTCTCTTTTTCCGCGTACGGTGCGATATGCAGTACTATTTGCAGCATTAAATACAATGTTGTTGCTATAGAAAACTTTGCAACTTTTAAATCCAGATTTGATTTCTGAATTTCAGTAGTAATTACTGTAAAGTTTTTCATTGTCCTTTGTCGCTTTGCACATGGTTCAGTATCAATTTCCCTTTCATCATTTCTTGCAGAATTTGAGGGAGCATCTTCACCCAATTCAGTGGAGACAAAAGTACTTGATATTGATTGTTTGTTGCACTTATTTAAATGACTTCTTATTCTTTCGATTTTGGAACTTATTTTAGTACCACAGTGATTACATTGAACTTTACTTTCATCTGGTAATTTTGTAACCTCTAGCCACTTTGGGCAAACTTTTCTACCACTTCCTGCAGGCATGGTGCTGTATAAAAAAATATTAGTGAAATGTGTTTTTGCTTATAGTTGAAGTTGAGTTGTTTTGATCCTGATTTGGATGTCACTTCACTACAGTTTACATTCATTACTATTTAGTTGTTTATTTTTATACTTACAAATGTAACTGAAGTGAACTAACTCCTTGTATAAACTGAACTAAGTACATCAGGTGTTCAATTTGAACTGCGTATGCTTTACTCCTGTTTTTCTATTTAGCTTTCCTAAGTTTGTTCTGTCTTTTAAAGCATAAAATAAACTTTTCTTAGCACATTTTTGATTCATAAAATAACACCTATCAAAATCATTTTTTCAGCAAAACAAAGTACTTTTGTATCTGGCCATAAGGAAAAATTGGAAACTCTTTGCTAATACTAGCAACTTAATTTATTAATATAGTAAGATGGTACCACAAATGTGTCAAAGATAAAATCACAATTAAAATATTTGATTACAAGTTTTTTGATGGATTTTTAAATAGTTCTCTTTTAAATTAAACTGAGCTGTTATTTTAGATCAAAACTCTGCAACAATTGCAATCCTTTTCTAGTAAAAGTGTTGTATTACAAGAAAATTTAATGTAATTTTAAGCAGTTTTTAGCTGAGTTTACCTTTTAAATTAATCTAAATATTTTTTCCAAAAAAAAGTTGTAAATTAATTTTTTTTTACAAAAATTCCAAAAAAAAACCCACTTGAGCCTGGGTTTTATTGGGTTTAAATAAAAAACCCGGGCGGTGTTTTTTGGGGTTTGTGGGCAGGTCGCAAACCCTGCCTAGAAGGATGTGACGTACCCACATACGTCATTTCATTTCCGGAATGTCGGCTTCTACATGTGAACGGGGTTATAAGGTTTTACAAAATTGCCGGCTAAATGCCGCCAATTTCCCAGGACATGTGACCGCGCCTACAGTCTACGTCTTGATTTTTGACGGCGGGTAAACCCTTGACAGCATTATGCTGAAAAGTTTCTACGATTGATTTAGTATTAATATGGCAAAAGTTACGATGCCAAACCTTTAAATCGTTAACATTTGAGGTTGATTTATTAATTTTCCGCCTCGCATCTGTGGGAACCTTTTTAGTTACATTACTTGATACATTTTGAGATGCATTATTTGCTGAAACATTTTTTAAATACTTTAACAAAAAACAAGTTATTACGTTTAAAAGCATAAAACAATTCTCTTCCTTCCTTATTATATACACAAATTTTAGCCCTTTTCACCCTTAAAAGAACCACCAGCATTATCTACGACAGGGGCAAAAAATCAAATTTTGTCTTAAACGGAAGGAGTACAGGACGTTTGTTAGTTTTACAATTTCTGACTCACCCTTTTTATTGAACTCCAGCTTAACAGTCCCTTTTCCTTCGACTGAACAGGTGACACCAGCAGTGGCAACATTCAATGATGTCCCGTCGAGTCAATCCATGTCGAGGTGTTGGTCTGCTGATTGCTGAACAGAGCTAGGACGATGAAGCTGGTTGTTGTTGTTGTGACTAATCCTCCTTGGTCTGACGAAGTCAGACCAAATCCAAAAGATCGTTGACCCGAAGAAAGTCGGTAACCAGAAGAGGAAAAAGGAAAACATCCTCTCTGGAAAGGCCGAAGCAGTCCAGAATGTGTTCGGGAGAGGCCTGCTGAACATGACATTTAGAGCAAGTTGTAAAGATCTTCCTGCCCTCCGAGAACGAGACACATTTTAGGTGGCCACTTGCCAATCTGGCGACCGCAGTGCAGGTGGGTCGGTCGCAATTGAGAGCCAGTGAAGAGCCCGGCTCCTTGCCCGCATACCAGTGATGACTGGGAGGGATTCTCCACTCCTTCGAAATTTCAGAGTTGACAATGGATTGGTGTTCTAAGAAGGTAAGGGCCGAAGAGGAGGGATTGGAGTTACTACAACCCTCCTTGGCAAGACTATCTGCCTGCTCGTTTCCATATACGTCAACATGGGATGGGATCCACTGTAAAAAAATATTATGGGTCTCATAAGGAGGAGGAAAGAAGCAGCTTCTGTTGATCCGAAGATTTGAGCACCGTAGAGGTAGAAGACTGTCTTGGCTCATGTTGGTCTTCTTTTTGGTCTGGCGCCTACCCCACGAAATGAAAGTACCAGCAAAGCTCCTTCTACACCAAGTTAGGAAACTCCATACATTCAATACACTCTATAATTAATTTCAATTTAAAAAAGGCAAAAAGAATGCCAACGGCACGCGGTGTTCCCAGGTGGTCACCCTCCCAAGTACTGACCGCGCCCGATGTTGCTTGACTTCGGTGATCGGACGAGAACCGGTATAAAATCTTTATTTAGAGTCAATAGTAGTACAGAATCGATGAGGGTAAAATACAATACGGAGTAGCATGAGGTGGACAGTCACAATTAAGTAGAGCAAGTAATAAATAAGTGATTACAACAAGAAATAAATAAATATTCAGGTGCAATGGAACAATGTAAGAGTCATGATAAATAAGTCATTAATAAATAAACACTGGTAATAATAGAAATTACAAGTGTATAAAAATATGGCAACAACAGCATAATGGTCATGCAATCAAAATAAAATATGTGAAGCAATCAAAAGATCTTCAGGGGAAGGAGTAAAAGCTAAAATGGCAATTTTCTTGTATATCGAGAAAAAAGCATTTACAATAAAGAATCATACATATAAAGCATAAATGTATAAAAAACTCATAGCTAAATGGCAGAGTCAGTATGGAAAGTAGGGTCAAAATGCATAAAATAGATGACAACAGCATTAGTTTATATGAAGATAAACAACACTGTAGTCAATGGTAAAAGAAAACATGGTCAATAAATAAAATTTAGTGATCAAGTCAGGAATAAAATAAGTGATGAGAGAGCAGACAATGGGTACATAATAAAAATACATGGGGTGAGCAGGTCATTGATGGAATAACAGAGAACACACAGGCACATCAAAGATGTTGGAGTCACATCAGAGGTTCCCCGATGAATACAAATAAAAGAACGGTGAAGCAGATCATTTAAAATTGTCTGGTGTCCGTTAAGTGCTCAACGTAAATGTCTCTGGACCATTTGATGCAAGAGGTACACATAATTTTCCTCATCAGTTTTGAATATTTTGGTGAAATGTCCAGGGCACGCAGGACCCGCTCATTGCCCGCATCCCATCCACCGAGGGAACAAAAGCCTCAACTGTGGCAGAGGTGCCCCTAGCAGCCAAGGCGTCAATGAGGGGTTGGTATTTAGAAATCTTGAAAGCGCGAGCCTTGTCAAATGCATCTTCACCATCTTCAAAGGGGCAGGTAACATCAAGGAGGATGAGTGATCCATCGGCATTTTTGACGAGAATGTCAGGGCGTAGGGTTGAGTCAATATCCTCAAGCGATCGGTTAACTGATAGAACCTCTTTAGTACAAGGGATAGCCTTGATGAGTCTATCTTGGATATCATTGTGACGCTTATTACTGGCAACACTATGAACATGACAATGATTTATGACATGGGCAGGGGACTCGTTAGCATATCCACACTTGCGACATCTCGTATTACCCCCACGGTGGCGTCTAATGCAGTTGAGGCTGAGGATGCCCGTTCGGGCCCTATGAATGAAACGCCAGTCACAAAATCTTATTCCCTCGCCTGTCCTGATGAAGTCATTTGATGAAGTGTGTTTGGATATAAGAGGGCATGAGCGACCTTGTTCGACTTTCTGGGAAAGGGGCTTGACGTAGGATAAATCCGTGAAATCGCAGAGGCAGTGGAAAAGACGTGGGGCAACTGATTGCGGAATGATGACTTGCTTTTCGTCGAGACCCAAGCTCAAACAGAACTGGGCCGTCGCCTCGCACCAAGACCAGGCGAGATCGAACTTCTTTCGCAGGCGGATTGCGGCGGATCTTGCCAGAGACCAGAGGGTCGCTGTGCCAGCCGCCTTGGTGTCGATCTGTAGAGTGCCAGTGAGATAGGCCGCCATGTCTGTCACGTCCGGGGGTCGGTGAACCTTACTCTGCACCTGAACTTTAAGAGTAGAAGTTGCTAACTCACGCACAAAACTGTCAGACGATGAGAGGACCTTGAAGGCGTAATTCACCGCATGGATGTCCACCAAGTCGGAGATGGATGGGAGACCAGCACCTCCCTTAGCAGTCGGGATGTAGACGGAATTGGGATGGCCACGCTGGGGCAGGTTGAGGATTGATTTGCCAACCTGACGGATGACAGAGTCAAGTTCAGAGATGTCTTGTTTTTGAAGAGCAAGATTTCTGAGTAGGTGATCGAGGCGGGGGAGGATGTGGCACTTGATCGCTGCAAGCATCTGCCAGGGTGCAAGGAGAGAGTTTTGCACTTCAAGGACTGCACTCCTCACCTCTTTAATAGTGGCCGTGTAATCCTGCTTGGCAGAGAAACCAACCTTAACGCCAAGGTATTTGTAAGCCGCGTCATTGGATAGCAGCGGTAGGCTTTGGCCGTATATGTAGAATGCCAGACCTGCCGGGTGCCTCTTGGAGATAGACAAGGTGGCACATTTTCTAGGCTTGAATCGAAATGAAGCAAGTGCGGCCGCTTTCTCAAGTCTGGTAAGGCCTTTCTGGAGGGTGGCCGCATCAGGAGCCACCAGCAGGAGGTCATCTGCATAAGCAAGGATCTTGACTTGTCGGCCGCAGAGCTGAACTCCCGGGAGGCCAGAATCTTCAATGGTCCTGAGAAGATGTTCTATAGTCAGGTTGAAAAGAATCGCCGATAGTGGACAACCCTGACGTACACCAGCTTGCATAGGGATGGCTTCAGTGAGACCGGCGGTAGTTCGGATCTTGCATTCGTGTAGAGAGATCTGATGAGCCCAATGCACAAGTCCGGTAGTCCAGCTCTCCTCAGTCCCTCAAAAATCAGGTCATGGGGGATCGCACCAAAAGCATTCTCCAGGTCCATCCAAGCTAGGAAGAGCGATGAGCCAGAGTTCCGTGCCCTGGCAATAAGCTGTTTGACGACGAAGTTGTGGTCCAGGCAGCCATCAGATTCCTTGAATCCTTTCTGGTAGGGGGAGGTACGTGCGTTCAGTTCTGACCATGAGTTGAGGCGAGTAGCGAAACACGATGAAAAGATCTTTCCAACAGTGTTCAGGAGTGCGATTGGCTTCCAATTGGAGATATCAGAGCGTTCACCAGCCTTGAATGCCAGAACGATATTCGCTTTCCTAAAAGCATCAGGGACACCTCCAAACTGTAGAATTCTTCGAAAGAGAACACAAAGAATAAGACCGTTAGGGTCTCTTGACTTCAGGGTGCTAAATGGGACCAAATCCGGGCCCGGGGCCGTTTTGGGAGCTTTCTTGAGTTTGGCCCAGACCTCAGCAGGGTCAAACGGGCGCACCAGGGCCTCCTGGCTGGCTGGGTCCGGGACAGGAAAAGAGGCAAACTGGAACTGGGGGTCGTAAGTCTTTGGAGCGTAAATGTCCGTGAAATACTTCACCAGGTCGTCCCCTGGGAGGTCGCAGAGTTCCGGAGAGCCAGAAATGATTTCCCCCATAGTCTTGCCGGGGCGTGAGTAGAAGTCCTGTTGTAGGTTACAGGCCTCCTCTCTTGAGAATGGCAGGCCGAAATCATTGAAGAAGGGCTTGAAATCGCGGGGGTTGGTGATGCCATCCACATCAAGATCTTTTCGGTACCTTGTATTTCTGGTTGGACGACGTCTACCACTCCGACGGCCAGTGCGTCTTCGCTTAGGTGGGCACAGCAGGGCTTCAGAGAACTCCTGGGTGGCTTTATCGAGTTCCACTGGATCATCGACATCAGCAAACCGGAGGGTCCAGAACCGTTGGAAAGCTGAAAGCTTGTAGCCCTCTAGGTAGGAGAGGCGAGGGTCCAGTGGGTCCGGGGGGAGGGGTGGAATGGTGGCCGTGGCACGGTCAATGTCCGGTCGCTCAAGGTCCGATGGCAGCTCAATTATGAAGGTGGCATTGAGGTCTGGGCGGGTTGGCGGCAAAGCAGCGTCAGTCGGACCAGAAGCCAGGGTCAGCAGAGGAGAGGGTTGGTCAGTACGCTGTATGACGCCAGGGTGGGGCGTCGACGGACCGGGGTCAGAAGCTCCAGGGTCTACAGTCGACCGCAGGAAAGACGCTGACGCAGTGGGAATCAGGAGCTGGGGCGAAGCAGCTAGAGGATGACCAGGGGAGGGACAGGGCGCGACCCGCAAGGCCGGAGCTGCATCAGACTGGGGACACGTCAAGCAACTAAGGTCGCCTGTTGGCAAAAGATCGGCAGACTCTCCATTGGCGATAGCCTCTGAGAGCTCATCGAAAATGTTCCTGGCCAGAGGGGGCGGCATACTGCTTCGCAAAGCGGGGCCGCCAGCATCAGGTATTGGCGAGTCATGCTGGAGTGAGCGGGAAGCAGGTGGGGAGCGGTGATCACCAGTGCAGCAGGCAAGGACATTTACCACGGATGGGTACAGGATACCGCATTGGCAGAGATAGCCAAGCCGGTCATCAGCACATCTGCGGGAGGTGACGACGTGGTATTCGCCGTCCAAGAGCTGTGAAACTCGACGCTCCAGCAGGATCGGTTGCGACAGCAAGTCAGGGGGCGAATCCGACGAGGCAGGGGGGACCCGGATAGAATCCGCATCATGCAGGGCCGCTGTGGGTGCCCAGAGAGTAGTCAAGCCGGAAGTGGAGGGCAGGACGAGGGGAAGGGCCCAGTCCGGCAGGGGGGACTCTCTCCCGAGTCCAGAGTAGGGCGAGAACTGGGGGGTTCCCGCACCCGGGGGAAGTGGCGGGGCCGCAGGCAGGGGTGGGAGCAGGGGGGAGGGCGTCCCGGAAACAGTCAGGGCGGCAGGGAGCCAGCACTTAAGTCCAGAGGCTGGTCATCAGGTGGGGGCAGAGACAGGGACGGCGAGCCAGCAGCAGTCACGTCTGAAGCCTGGTCGATAGGGTGGGGAATGGTGCCCTGAGGGCCAGCAGCAGGGCCTGCGTCAGCGGGCGACCAGCCCGTGGTCCGGGGCAGCAGAGGGGCGGGGGAGGTGGACTGGGAGGGATCGAGTGGCAGTCCCGAGGTCACAGAAGAGGCATCGGCAGAAGGCCCAGCACCGAAAAGCTGTGGGCGGGGGGATCTAGGACAAGTCAGGTCATGTCGTCGGACATCCCGAAAGCTTCCGTCACCTCTAAAAGACTCTTGGCATCGGCGACATGTAAAAGTTTCAGATTTCGGATAACTAGGATGGACCTTCGTACGGTGACCACGAACCTTCTTGATAAGTTTGGTGGGGTCAGGATCGGTGAATTCCCTTGAGCACTGAACTCCAAGTTGGCGATTCAGTCGCTCAAAAGCCTGTCTGCAGAGAAGTACGTCGTCAAACGGGTAGTTGAACTCAGCCATAATTAATAAAGAGTTGAATAGTGAGGAATGGGGTCAAAAATGGCGGAAGGCATCAATGAGTGATATCGCAAGGTAGATTATAGGCACCGTGGTCAGTAATGGCGGCTCCCATGGGTCAGAATGTAAACAAAACAAGCAAATCACAAGTTTGGGTCCAGAAAATGTTCAAAAAGGCACTTTTTTTTCACAAATAGCACATGGGAATGATGTCCAGGCAGTCAGGAAAGTAGAACAGAATGATATAGCACTCACAAACGAAGCGTGTAGTCCATATGGGGCGTCAACTTGTAATCGCCCGGGCAAAGTCACCGAGTCACGTAAATAAATGCACTAATTCACAAAAATTCTTGGTCAAAATGAATAATAAGATATTCACTGTGATGCCTGAACACAGGATAGTCATAAATAACACTTATTTAATCATAATAATGATTAAAAACATGAAACTTGGAGCTTTAGCAGGAGCAGCAAAAAACACGACCGAGCGCGGCGTATTTTCAAGATGGTATGGCCATTGGCAGTCTGCTATAATGCAGTAGTTTATATAAAGTTTTACTCCGTCAATTAATCAAAATAAGTAATATCAACCATAAAATAGGCCATGAATGTGCGATTCAGTTTTAAAAAGAAAGAGAAAAAAAAACCTAAAGCCGATTGCTTGGTTAACAAAACGACTAAATCTGCCGTGTATCAGACTGGTGCATATAAAATCATTACTATGAACGATTCAAACGTTTTTATCGACTTGTCAAAGTGTAACAATGTACAAACTACCTTTTTACAACTGTTAAAGCTTATTTTACAAAAGTATTGTTGCCGATTTAATTCATTTATCTCAACAATGGAGATGCGTTTGGAGCAAACTTTCTTTCTGTATCATTGTTGCCTTTTCGAATTGCTTTGTTTCTTGTACCGGCAATGAACATATAGACTAGATTTTAATCACAATACGATGCACATTTAATTTCTTGCGATAATAACGCGCGTGAGGGACGCAAAGCGGCACGACCGCGTGGCCCGGTTCACGCGTTGCTAGAGCTGACGAAGAGCAGATAGCCTACAAACCAGACCTTGTTGATCGGTGAAACCCTGAGGTTGGGACATGTAGATTTCTTCTTCTAACGGTGCATATAGATATGCACACTTTACGTCAAATTGTTTATGAAACCAACCAAGATAACAAACTAACAAAGCAAAGAAAAATCTAATCACACTAAAATTTACCACTGGACTATAGGTCTCGTCATAAGTTTCCCCTTTTATTTGTTTATAACCCTGGGCAAGCAATATTGCTTTAAATCTAACTATTTTTCCCAAATCATTCCTTTTAATTGTATAAACCTAACGACAGCCCAAAATATTTAAATCCCCTGGTTTGTTAACAAGATCCTAAACTTTCCCTCATAATTGTAATTTCTTCTTCCATAGCTTTCACCCATTCATTTCGATGTACCGATTCCATGGCTTGTTAATAAGTTTTAGGAATGTTCACAGTCTCTAGTCATGATGAAATGCTAGTTAAACTAACGGATCCCATATCTACGTCATCATCACTTACTAATCCCACAAACTTATTTTTACCGTTGAAGTCAAAAATTTGAGGGTTAAACTTTAATTTGTGATGATCAGAGTACTTTTCAACGTCATTGAGTGATCTTAAGCGTTGCTTTGAGTTTACTTCAAAAAAATATATGTCAGTCCGAGACCCATCCGGTCTTGTGACAGCATCCCTACGCCATGTCGTAGTTTGGGGTAACGACTGATTTTCGGTAGATTGGGTACCAGTAGGCTAAGCTTCAATACTGGTCGGTTGAAAGATTTGCCTAGAAGAAACCGATTCGGGGTTCGAACTTTCTGGGATATTGTCGGAATCGTCCAGTAAATACAAATTTTTATGGCCCATCACCGCTCCACTGTGCATGTCTGAAACGCTTGAGCAGCTTTGGTTCAAATTTTCGTCTGATCGGTCTCCATACATAATTTTCTCGTTAAAATTTACATTTATCGTTTCAATTATTCTATCCTCATCAGGCAACCATATCCTATAACCTCTGGTGCTAAGGGCATAACCAAGCATCACCCAACTTTTAGCTCGGTTGTCAAGCTTTACCCTTCTCTGTTTTGGTACGCCAACGTAAGCAATTACACCGAACGGTTTAAAATGCCTTACTGATGGCTTATTGCCACTAAAAAGTTCTATGGGAGTTTTGACGTTGCCAGAGTGACATGTCCGATTCCATACATATGCGAAGCAAAGTACACTATCCGGCTCTATCAATTAAATTACCAGCAATTAATTACGCCTTAACTTAGGAGAATAAAATACATCCTTTAAAATCACGTCCTTATCTTCAAATTTTAAATGTACTTGGCCCTTGCCCTCAACAGGGAATGAAGTGTTGGATATAGCTACGGAAACCTTTTCATTATCGGCCGGTTCAAAATTAGAAAAACATGAAATGTCCTTGCAAAAGTGATGTGAGGCAGCTGTGTCTAGCACAAATGCATCACTATCAGTTTCACTAAGGCAGGCTTGTACAAAAAAGCAATATGGCTCAGTTCTACCTTTGACGGACGGGCTGTTTTTACGTTGCGAAAAACGATTACGAGGCGAGGGTTATCTATGATTTGAATTAGAACGTCGCCATGGAGAATTTTTCCGCCAAGGTGGACGGCGGGTTTCAACACCCGACAAGTGTGCTCTAGGTTGAGAAACAGAAGATTTTAATCTACAGTTCCTGGCTATGTGCCCTTCTTTACCACAATGGTAACACACTACAGATCGGCTCTGACGACCTTTCGCCTCTGTACTGTAGGCCACCGAAAGACTACCTTTATCCTGTTGTTTTAGCTTTTGGCGTGCGTCTTCCGCCAACACGGCTGATTCTACCTTAATTAATGTAAAGTCCGTTTTGGACCAGCTCGTAATGTTTTGAACCAGTGAAGAAAAGGAGTCCGGTAACCAGCGTAGCACGTGAAAGATTACTCGGTCGTCATCCATAGGATGCTGAATGTCTTTAAGTTGATCGACCAAATCCTTTATCTTGGAAAAGAACATGGCGAACCCCTCACTTTTGTTGGGTTTACATTCAAGAAACTCATTAAAAATCATCTGGTGTCTAACCCTATCATCTGGTTCAAAATAAGATTTCAAATTTTCCCATGCTTTAATTGGGCATGTTTCCGTTTTAATTAATCTTTTATATTCTTCGCTAATATTAAGATAAATCGTTGATAAGGCCCTGTCGCATCTATCCTCGTAGTTACCTAACTCTTCCTTGGCAGCTGGAGTTGTTTCTTTTCCGCTTACTAACTTCCAAAGGCCCCTTTCAATTAAGAGAAATTTCATATCAATTGACCAAAGTGAGTAATTTTTCCCATTTAACTTAGCGATACTAGGGTTGAGAAGAGCCATTTTCAAAAAAAACCAAAAAGACCTTAGAAAACAGCAACAGCCTCTCCGTCAAAGAAAACCCCAATGCCAATTAGACAAATACTTAACTTTAAACACACAAAATTATGAAAAATTTAGTAAGTATAAAAACCAAACTAACCACCAGAGATGCCAGGCAGCCCAATAATCAAATACCAAAAGTACTTAAACACATGACATATTCAAAGTTCTTAAAAGTTACAAATTTCTTAAATTACAACAAATGCTTAAAATGCTTTCCAAAAATTTCTTAAATTTCAAAAGAAAAATAGTTATAAAGTTTTTCAAAAATACTAATGAATTACTTTTTAAAGTTCTTTTGAATAACTATTATAAACTTTACTTAACTTGTCTTGTGTGCTAGTCACAACGTGGGCAAAAGGCTGGTCCCATAACCAATGTTATCCTACTATTGGATTCGGCACAGAGTTTGGCAGTGGTGTGATGCACGAAAAACAAGACAGAGGTTTTAAAACAATTGCAATATTTATACAACAAGGATTAAAGTTAGCTCAAAAAACAACAACAAAGTATCATAGTTAACAACAGTATATAAGCTCAGTTTATATATATCACAGGGCTTTAAACAAGAGGAAAATATAACTTATCTCATAATTTCATATTTCATGGCGAACAACATAAACCGGGAAGCACATCTTTGAAGAATAGACACTGAAAATTACTTTCTGAGAAAACTCTTTAAAAGCTGGAACACACACACAAGACTTCATCATGACTGATCTCGCCCAGCGAGTATCCACACCGGAAAAACACAATTAACTTTTCCACAAAATCATTTTTGTACACGACTGGAGTGACTGCCATTACCAAAACTTCAACTTCATTAGAGGGTGCCGACGCACTGACGCCGGAGGCGTCAAACCGTCCTATAGGGCTATCGTTAAGAACCTGAAAGCGTAGGATAAACATGTTTTTTCAAGGGACATGAGGGGGAGTAGAGGGAACGAAGACAAAACACATGAAGAAAAGTAGTCAAAACAATAAATAAATTTATTTATTTTTGGTAATTTCAAGAATTTTCTAGTTTTTAATTTATTTTTCAAATTTTTCAAGTTTTTATAAGGTTTTCAGATTTTATAGATTTTTTTGGGGGGAGATTTTCAGTTTTATGCATTTTTTTTGGATTTTCAGAGTTTTATAAAAAAAAAATTGGAATTTTCAGAGTTTTATAGATTTTTTTTTGGAATTTTTTTTATTTTTTTAATAATTTTTTTATATTTTAAGTTTAAAAGGAGAAAGACAGAGGACACAGACGGACAAGACAAATGGGACAAGACGGAGTAGAGACAATACTGACAGCTTGAAAAAACAGAGGTTAGCTTGGGGCAAGATTTAGGGATGTTCGTGGCCTACGGGGGAAGTCGGGGTTATTGGGGTCATAAGGAGTGAGGATTTGGAGGGCAGGGTTTTCGTGGTTATCAACCGAGTGGAAAAATTTAATGGCCAGTTTGCCTATGAACTCAGTGAGTTTTGGGATTTTGAGAAGGGCTCTGATGTCATCATTCCTCATGTACCAGTTGGCACCCGTGACATTCCTCCTGAGAGTCTTGTTTTGGAGGATCTCGAAAGCTTTAAGTCGTTGGGGAGAGGCACCCCCCCAGATAGGGGCCGCATAGGTAATAATAGGGCGAAGGACCGTCTTGTACAAGAGGAGCTTATTGGCAAGACCAATATTTGATCTGGTAGACATGAGGTACTTAAGGGCGAAGGTAGCATTCCTAAATTTGGCCCTGATGTACTTATAGTGATCATTCCAGGTAAGCCTGGAGTCAAGGATAACTCCCAGGTACTTTGTTTTCCTATCCCAGGGGAGTGGCTGACCAAAAAGGACAAGTTGGGTGGGGGGATTGACTGAGGCATGCCTAAAGACGACGGCAGCACTCTTATCAACGTTGATCGCAATCTGCCATCGATCGAGCCAGGACTCAAGGAGTTGGATGTGATCTTGAAGGTACTTAGTGGCATATTTAGGGTGATTGGCCTGGGCCATAATGGCGGTATCGTCCGCAAACATGGCCAGAAAGGTTTTAAAATAATGGGGGATGTCATTTACATAAATATTGAACAGGGTAGGGCCCAGGACCGAACCTTGAGCGGTTCCAGCAAGGATGGGGCGAATAGTGGAATGAGAGTTTTTGACTCGGACTTTGAAGGAACGATCAGTTAAATAAGAATAGATAATTTTGATGAGGTAATGGGGAGTTTTAAGGTCAATAAGTTTATAGATGACTCCCTTAATCCAGACTCGATCAAAGGCCTTAGCAACATCAAGGAAGAGCGCTACCGTGGTCTTTTTATTTGCAAGACCATCCGCAACAAATTCAGTCACCCTAAGAAGCTGGTGGGTGGTAGAAAGATTTCTCATGAAGCCGAATTGTTGGGGGATGAGATTATTGCCAGACTCCAGGAAATCCCTCAATCGGTTACGAATACAGAATTCCGCCACCTTAGCAAGAACTGGGAGGAGTGAAATGGGACGATAAGAAGTGGGATCCAATCGATCCTTCCCAGGTTTAAGGATTGGAATAACTGCCGCAATCTTCCAATCCCTGGGAAATAACGCAAAATTAAACATTAAGTTAATGGCCAAAACAAGATAGGTAATAATATTAGGCGGCAGATTTTTAAGCATTTTATTTGTGACCCCATCGGGTCCTGGGGATTTCTTAATTTTAGTGTTTTTAATGTATTGGATAACCTCCCATTCTTCAACCGGTTCGGGGTTTTCATAAAGCATAGGGTCATTGAGTCTATTGTTGACAGTCGTAATAACATGTTGTCTAAAGGGCCGATCTTTCACTGGGTTTTCCGTGAACTGATTCTGATAGGCGTCAGCAATGCATTCAGCTTTATCAGTATCAGACTCGGCAATATCACCATTAGGGTGTTTTAGGGGTGGAATTTCAGGAGTATTCCTTTTGGTTATTCTCAATGCTTTATAAATGGACCCGTCCTCGACGTTGAGTGAGAGTAGATACTCCTCACAATTCGTTTGAATAATTTTGCGTGTTTTACGCTTGATAAGGGCTTGGAGTCTGTTCAGCTCCCTTCTATCATTGGGATCCCTGTACCTTTGCCAGTTCCTACGAACACGATTTTTGGTACTAATGAGGTTTTTAAGATCAATAGGGGTGTAGTTATTAGTAGCCACCAGCTTCTCAGTTGACGAATTTTTGTGGGCATCAATTAAGAGGGCCGAAAAAGCCCCCACCGCTTCCTCGAACTCATCGGGCGTGTTGATATTAGTAAAGGGGTTGGGGGAGTCAGCAAGAGAGGAATTAAATGACTCCCAATTAGTGGAGAAATAAGTGCAGTCTTTAGGGGTTAAGAAATCAGTAAAGAAGTTAATTATTTGGGGGTTGTGATCTGAGCTAAGCTCAGGAAGTGAGGAGATTGTATAGTCATAGGGAAAGTCCCTAATAAGGGTAAGATCAATAGTGGAATAAGAGTGGGAATCGAACCTAGTGGGTCCGTCAGGAGAAGCTATTTCAAAGTCGTTATTATAGGCAAAGTTATAGATGTAGTTACCAGCTGGATTAGTAGCAGGGTTCCAGGAAGGATGCTTAGCATTAAGATCTCCGCAAAGGATAATAGAAGGAGAGAGGGCCGCGATAAGCTCGAGTTCAGCTTGAAGAGATGAAGGGGGGAATATTTTTAATGTAAATAGAGCCAACGAGGATCTCAGGACAGGCAATAGGTTTTACTTTGATGAGGGTGGCTTCAACGTGGGTCATAAACGGGGTCAAGACCCTAGTGTATGGGATGCACCTTTTGATATAAATGGCTGTTCCATGTTTTGTATATGGAACAGCCGGTGCCAAAATTTTATCGTCACGAAGGCCAAAATAATTAGGAATAGAGATTTTGTTCTGAGGTTTGTCTCCTGAAGGCAAATGATATCAGGGTTTTGACGAGAGATGAATTCACGAAATTCGCCAATTTTATTGGAAATACCATTGGCGTTCCAGTAGCAGATAGTAAGGGGGGAGTCTTTAGACCTCAGATCCATAATTAGTGAGGGAAGACTGGCCGTTGGTTCGCAATTGGCGTTTAAGATCAGCGATCTCGTTTTTGTAAGTTTGTAATTCTGTCCTGAGATCCTGAATTAGCAAAAGGAGCTCATTTAACATTTTATCCCGGGGTTGGGGGGGGGGGGGGGGTAGTGGTATTTGCCGTGACATTTGGGGTTTTATTCCAGGCGTTAGTAGGGGGCGGGGGGGGGCAGTGGAAGTCCCAGCAGCAGGAGGGGGGTTAATACTAGTGGGGGGGGGGGCTGACTATTATTCACAATTCTCTGGTGATTGCTACCCCAAGTGAATTTCCTGGCATTAATCTGAGGGGCCTGACCAAGTTGGGTTTTGATGTTGGATCTACTATGAGTGGGGGGAACATTACTCCTCCATTTAGGGAATTTGGGGCAGCCACGATAGGAAGCTGGGTGTTCCCCATTGCAATTGGCACAGGTGGGGGTGACAGATCTTTCCTTTTTGCAAGCCTTGCTCTCATGTCCCTGTCCGCACTTAACACATCTAGGTTTGAAGTGGCAGTTTTGGCTGGAGTGGTAGAAGGATTGGCATTTGAAGCATTGGTTTACCCTCCCAGCACGTTCATACCTTTCAACTGTGACATTTAAGTACTGAAAGTGCGTGATTCTATAAATGTTGTCAACATTAGGGCCAGGGGATAATTGAATCTGAAAGATAGGCAGAGGAAACCCATCCTTGAACCTACGCAATTGCGCCACTTTCTCTACCGAATGGCCCATTAACAATAATTCATCCTTTATCTCCTCAGGGTCCGCATCACGGGGGAGTCCTCTCATAACAACCTTAAGAGGGCGTGAATTTGGAGGATTCATGATGTAATAGTCTATACCATTTTCGCTCATATCATTCGTAGCCTTTCTGTGGTCATCAGTATCCTTAAACTGAACTTTGACATATTCCCCAGAGATAGTAAAATATGGCTGGTTTGGCACAAAGGACGATATCTTTTGGCAGAGAGACTTGACGTCTTTAACGATCTTAACCATCAACAGGGCAGGTTTTCCAGCAGAATAGTTGACAGGGGGCGGGGGAGCAGTTGATCGATCACCTATCTGGGTGGCCGAAGAAGGACCAGGTGTGTTATTCTTAAGAGAGGGGGAGGAGGGTTGGAAGATGCGAGGAGATTAATCGTTTTTTTGCAGCATTTTTCTTTTTAACTTTAGTGAAGCCATCTTTATCAGTGTCAGTTAACTCATCATGGCTTGAATCTTGCATTTCGTTGTTAATAGAATCTATGTCGATTTTTAATGGGGTTAGTTTATCAGAAGAGAGTGGGGTTTTACTAGCATTAACAAATTTGGTTATTAGATTATTATCATCGTCATCGGATGAGGAATTGTTGTGACGCCTTTTAGTGTTAAGGGTTTTCTCAGATTTGGGAGTATGATAAGGGCAGTCGCGGACAGCGCATTTACCTAGCTTGTCAAGTTCCAATTTAGCTTTCAAAATATTGTCATTAACAGTTTTACGTAAGTTATTGTGACAAGGTATTTGACTTTGTTTTTGAAGATTTAAGTTATCATCTAGGAGAGCGAGGGTAAAGTCTTTAGTTTTAATAGCCTTTTGCAATTCCTTTTCAGCATTACGGATTTTATCACATAACATTAATTTAGATTTGTCAGTATTAATGGGGGACTGGGACCTTGAAAATGGCGAAGCCATTACCACTCTTAACACGTGCCTTTTAAAAGACTACTGACCAATCAAAATACTTTAAACTTAATTCAGTTCAGTTCAGAAAGAGTTTGATTTTAGTTTAATTTCACTTTAAGAATTTATTTATTTTTAATGTTTACTTCAAATTTCAATGTTACTTTAGATAAAAAAAAACAACTCAACTTGTATGTCGAAAACGTAAACAAACCGATGTTTTGTTTACAAAAATACTAGTTACCTTTAAAGTTTAATATTTAAATTAATTTTAACTTAATATTTATAATTATGAGATAGTTTAAATCCCTGGCAAGAGTATGGTGACAACTATTATGAGTAACAAGAGCAACAACAGTCCTGGGCTCAAGCGCGCGAGGAGCCGCTTATGCAAATAATAATGCCTCGTTAATTACGCCTCGTAATTTAGAATCCTGGTCAAGTGACGAGGTCGAAACCTGAGCGGGCATCGATGATCTACTGTTATTTATTATTTTGGGCCCTTCGAGTCTGTAGTGCAACGACTCGTGAACCCATGGCTTGGCGGACATAAATGCCCTACACAAACCCTGTTACAAAAATTAGTTTAATATCGAAGGTATCGAATAGGTACCGTATCAGATATTAAGCTGATAAGAACAGATTTTTTTAAAGTCGCATGTTAAGTCAAGGGATAGAGGAAATGAGAGAAAGTTTATGAGGGAATGCCTACTCATCAGCGTCCATGAACTCATCAGCGTCCAATGCCTGAACATCAGCACAAAGGCTCCTGCCAGGCTCACTTTTTAAATATAACAAAGATTTATAAATAATATAACCAACATAAAATCATTGACAAACAGGAGGTATTGAGAGAAAAAGAAGAATTTATAAATAGTATAACCAACACAGAATTATTGGCAAACAGGAAGTATTAATAGGGAAAAAGAAAAACTCATCTTTCTTTAAAAGTGCGAAGTGAGAATTGCCGGACGGAACAGGGGAAGAACTATGCAATCTTGTAAACCCTTAACCTTTAACCTTAAACCTCAAAATCTTTTTAAGAGTACAAATAGCAACCCAAACCTGGCCAACAAAATAAAATTTTAAATAATTAATACAAGATTCAAAAAATATTTACTTAATTTATTTTTATATGTTTTTAATTTTTATTTTTATAAATTTAATTTTATTCTACAAGGTACAATTATTAAGTGGCCCATTATAATAATTTAATGTAAAAATAAAGGGCAAAATCCATCATGCCAAACGAAGGTTGGCAAGAGGATGCTCGGAAAAGGGAAGAGCTAACGTTCTCCAACAGGATACAAAAGATACCCAGTGGAGAAAAATAATTAAAAGCTATTTAAATAAAAGCCAAAAGCCATATATACTATGTGTCACAGCAACGACCCCAAGTTCCAACCCGAACATCACCTCCGCACAGCGCAAAATACTGAGCGCCAATTGCCACTAAGGCAAAAAGAAAAGTTAAACACATTATAAATTAAACTGCCCACAATAAGAATAAAGAAATAATTAAAGGAAATATATATAATGTATACAGAGACTTCTAAATACAATATAAATAAATAAAGATGGTAAGAAAAAGAAAAAATAGGTTGAAATAAATTAAATATTTAAATATTTATTCAGTATCATCAACAATTTAATTAGAAATTAAAACACATTGCTTAATTCTAAATACTGAACCTTTGTTTTTTAAGACCGAAATCAGCCAGGGTTCCTCAAAACCCTCCGCTGGTTTAGTCAAGTGAAAAAATTTTGTAAAGTCACAATCAAAAACGTAATGGTCAGGGGTACCCGTGTGCTCCTCCACATCAGAACAAGGGCAGAGAGGAGAACCTCTTATCTGAAATCTAAACAGGTATGAAAGAAAGGGACCATGTCCCGTTAAAAAATAAATGATATAGCGATTATTGATAAATAAATTAAAGCTAGGGTTTTTAATATATCTCCTGACGCCCTCACCGGTTGAAGAATTCAACCAGGAAGAACGCCAGGCCATGAGCAACTCATTTTTTAAAAGAAATTTAAATCTTGAATAAGGAATGGGGACAACCATGGGTGAACCCATGAGTGCCCCAATCTTTGCAAAACAATCTGCTACTTCGTTACCTAAAATATTTGCATGGGCCTTAACCCAGCTCAAAGAAAATATACTTTTATTTATAATTAAATTATTTTTAACTTTAAAAAGATAAGAGGAACCACCCTCTACCCCCTGTACTGCTTGAATTGATGAAAGACTATCTGAAAATATACTTATTTTACAATTATTTTCCCCTGCCCAGCCGACCGCAAAATCAATGGCGGCCAGCTCAGCCTGGAAAACAGAATTATGAGGACTTAATTTAAATGTAAAGACTTTAAAGATAGCTTCGTCTTTAAAAATAACAATTGAGAAACCCACCTTATCCTCTATTTTGGAGCCATCCGTAAAGATTTTAAAGTCGTGCGGGAAGCTGTCTGGGTCACCCTCCCACTCCGGAATAAAAATACGGTCAATAAATGGAATGGAGCAAACAGGCTTATGGTGATCAAAATCAGAAAATTTAGGGAAATCAATTTTATCGGGAAAATCTTTACCTAGAACCAAAAAATCGGAACTTTTTAAACAAATAATAAATGGTTAGGTCGATAGGTGGAATGCCCGACAACACGCAAAGGGAACTGGAGGCCGTAGTTCGGTATGCCGGAAGAATTTTTAGTAAAAAACAACGCTGTAATGAAATAAGTTTTATAATTTGGAGTTTTTTTCAGATTGTCTCCCCAGACACCAGCACCATAGCAAATTATTTTTTCTATCACGGTACAGTACCATATTTTAATTAAACTTTTATTCACCCCCCAATTAAACCCAATGACTTTATTAAAAGAAAGAGAAAATCTCAAACATTTGGAGGTTATATCATGAATATGTTGAGTAAACGATAAATTATCGTCTATGGTTATACCCAAATATTTTAGGCTTTTAACAACACTAATCGAAACACCATTTATCTTAAAACTAGGGCACCTGGACATAAGTCCAGTATCCGTTCTTTAAACTTTAAAGCCTTTTTTAATAAATACCAAAGATTTAGATTTTTCCACTGAAATATTAAGCTCCAATTTATTTAATTCCCGTGAGATATTGTCTAAAAGAGAGTTTGTATTATTCTCCAGATCCCTCCGCGTGTTACCAGAGCGAACCAAAATTAAATCATCTGCAAAGGCTTGAACAAGCCACCCCGGGCCATTAAAACTCGGCAAAGAGTTAAAGTAGATGAGCCACAGGACCGGAGCAATAACCGAACCCTGTGGCGCACCCCTAAAAATTTCTTTTGAGATAGAGATATTATTATCAACATAACAAATCCTTCTATTTTTAAGGTAGAAGGAAATAAAAGATTGTAAGTATATGGGTAAATTTATTGTATCAAATATATCAAAAAGAATGGCCCAGGACATGTTGTCAAACGCTGCCTTTATATCAATTGATACTATAGCAGTTAAGTTAAAATTACTTCGTTGAGAGTTTACAAAATCTTTAAGTTTAGAGACAGCAAGTTCACAACTTCTCTTTTCACGGAAACCATATTGGTTGTCGTGAATAATATTATGATATATCCAGAAATTAAGCCTGTTTACCACCACTCTTTCAAAAATTTTTCCAAGTGTAGAAAGTAGACAAATGGGGCGGTAAGAGTTACAGGAGGAAGGGTCCTTCCCCGGTTTAAGGAGGAAGAAAACACTACCTTCAGCTAAACAATTTGGAAAGAACCCCCAAGACAGAGATTTATTAAAAAGTTTTAAAAACAAGGATTGATTTATATTGAAGCACTCCTTCCAAATGTTATAATCAAGGTTATCTATGCCCGGGGCCTTTCCATTTTTTAGTTTTTTAAAAACGGGAATAAGTTCAGAAATCGACAGTTCAAATCCATCATTAAAATTGTGGAAATTGGGTAATTCAAAATTTAGATCGTTTTTAGTATAAAAAGCATGGTCTAAGAGTTGTTATTTTTTCTTTAAAGGAAAGGCCCGGGTCATCAAATTCAACAAGTAAATCAGCTCCCCGAGACAGCTTCCCAAAAACAGTTTTAAAAAGGGAACCATATTTTTCAGAAGTGGAAGAGCACACCCCCTGCCAAGCGAATTTTTTAGCATCATTAATACTTCGTTTATAGAAAGCTCTATTTTTTTTGTAATCAATAAAAAAGTTATTAATGATTTCAGGGTTATCACCCCTTTCTCTAGATTTCTTATATTTTTTGTATTTTGCTGTAACTTTGTTTCTGAGCGTAGCCAACTCCCGCGTCCACCAAGAAAATTTTACTGTATTACGTTTTCGTTTCTTTTTTATATTTTTAAAAGCACAATTTTTAATATCTGTTATCAAGTTTGAAAAGAAAACCTCTAGGCCCGGGAGGTCAGGAATGGAGTCAACAAGTAAATTATAATCGTACAAAACATCAGTGACATACTTAACAAATTTCTTCATGGGATATTTAGTCTTAAAATAATAGTCCTCTAAAACATCATCATTGTCACAAAAGCTGAAAACAATATATCTATGATCACTGTTTGACTCCAAATCCAACACCTCCCAGCCCCGAAAAAAAGGAAATAATTCACAAGAAGAGATTGAAAGGTCCGGGTTACCCCGTCCTCTGGTGGACACGAAGGAGGGACCAAGCTCAGGAATATTTAAAAGGTTCAGATTATTAGACAAAAGAAAAAGCCTCAGAAGTTCGCCCCTCTCATTCTGAAGAGGATATCCCTAATCAGGTGATTGACCATTAAAATCTCCCAAGATTACAAAGTTTCCAAAACCAAAATTAATTTTATCTAATTCCGAAATCTGTAAATTAATATCCTCATGGGGCCGAAAATAAATAGAAGCACAGTTAAATTTATGTTTTGAAGTTTCAATATTCACAAAAACGGATGAATTTGTATTTGTCATAAAGGTAACATTTAAAAGATTATTATTAATAATAATTTGGGAACCACCTGAACGAGAGGAGAAAACTCTGAGGCCATGTGGAAATTTAATAGGGGAATTATTAACAATGTAAGGATCTTGTATACAAATAATATCTGGATGACACTGAGAAATATAAGCTAACAAATTATTGTGGGCAGTTAAGGAATGGTTGATTAAATTGTAAAAAATTAAGCATAGTTTATTCTAGCCCTAGCTAGTCGAATTGACGACGGTGCTCAGGGCAACCGTCCGACCCCGGGAAATGATTAGTAGTATCACTTCTGTGTACCATCATTTTTTAAGTTAACTTGGCTAAAGGTATAACAATTTAGTTCACATGGTTCAGTTTTATCTGCATGAGGACCCCCTCCGCACTTACCGCATCTTGAATCCGAAAAGGGGCAGCGCCCTGTGGTATGTCCATGGTTAAGGCATTTCCTGCAAAATCTAACAGAAATAATTCTAGTAACCTGTGCCTTGAAGTCCAAGGTACACCACCCCAGTCTTCATCAGTCCACGGTAGGCGGACGGGGGTACTTCAAATATCCAAGAAATTGGTCACCTACTTTAATTTTAAACAAAATCTTAAAGTCTAAGTTTTCAAATTGTGGGTTCTTAATAGGCAGTTGTTCTTTAAGTACCTTTTCGTCATTGATAGAAGTAAATTTAAGTATTACCTTAGGGCCCTCTTTTTTAGGGATATGAGTTTTAAGTTGTTCAAGGGAGGGGACAGAGTGAATAACTTCTTTTATTCTATCGGCCGTCAGCCTTTGTAGGAGTTGAGATTTTGGCGCCTTTTTTTTTGTTTCGTAGACCCTATAAAGCGTATGTCTTGTTCCCTTGAAATATCGTTTAGGGCGCTCCTAAGATCAGTAATCGTAACCTCCCCCTTCCCCTTGGGCAAATCAATAAAAACAGAGAAGCTCCCGTGTCAGGGGCCTTAGTTACATCTGCATATGTAGAGGTTCCAGAACAGAAGGCCCCGCAGAGGCGGCCGCAATATTTGCAATATCCTTTTGAAACCCGTCAAGCGCCTCCATAACTACTTCCTTGACATTTGTCACCTCCGCGGAGACCTTCTCAATAACTTTCCACTGGTCACCCAGCCTGTCATTATATGATGATAAAGTACCTTTAACTGCAATATATTCATTATTCCTGACCTCATCAACTTTATCGCAAAATACCCCAAAATCAGCTTTTCTCTGTTTCTCAAGGTCCTCAAACACGGAAAAGCCTCTGGCAATGGTGATTATCCAGGTCCCTAGCATTTACCCCATAAACCCTTTCAAACTCCTCAATGGTACCCTTTAATGCAATCCCGTTATCTAGAAATTTACGTGAGGATATTCTCTCTTTTTTGGATCTCCTCTTCCAAACTCTTAATTTTGTCATTAGCCCTATTTAACTCTGTTTTAACTTTTTCGATTTCAATTTTAAATTTTCTTTGCCTGAACCAAAGAATCGACCTTTGCAGTATCATAATTAATGATTGAATCAATTAGAGGGCGAACAAATTCGCCTATCAAAACATTACGCATTGACATTGAGGTCATGGTTGGTTGAGGAGCTCGGGGCTGGAGAGTGGCGGCGGCGTCCAAGTCGGCGGAGGCATCGATGCGGCTGTACATGGCCTGGTCTGGGAGCCGCCCTCGGGTGTGCTTGCGGTAGATGTCGCACGTGTGACACAGGACGTCTGTGCAGATAAGTCTCCGCAGCTTGTTTGCGTAGCGTTTATTCACGAACTTGCGGAGAACTCTGTCGTTTGCCCTGTCCCACGATCCGAGGGCTCCAACGATGATTGATTCGTTGGACACAATGCGAATGTACACCCATCATAAAAAGTCTGCGTACAGACTGATTCTAAAACATTTCAAATAAAATTATATAGGAAAAATAGGTCATTTTGCATCCAATTTTTTTTATTTGTGTACATTATACTATGATAATGAAAATATATAATGAGTAGACTTAACATAAAACATAAATATTTTTTAAAAAATCAAAAGTGAAGCAAGGATGCAAAACGTGCAGAAAAAAGTCTGCGTACAGTTCAGTAATGTAATTTATTATTTTTTTCCAGTTAGAAGAAAACTACTTTAGTAGCTTGTCGAATGGCCTCTAAGTTTAAGAACCTCTCTAAGTCGTTTTGGCATAGATAGTACTAATTTGGATGTCTCCTGGGGGGTTATTTTGGTCCCATTCCTGGAGGATAACTCTTTTAGCATATTTTTGGACGTTATGTCATGCTGTCGAATCTTGCGCTCCAATAAGTCCCCAAAATGTTCAATGGGGTTCAAAGTCCGGTGACTGAGGTGGAGTATGCGAACTGTGTTTTAGTGTGGTACAGTAACCACAGCCGGACCAAATGAGCAGTATGTTTCGGATCGTTATCTGTCTGGAAGCAAAAGTCATTATTAAGACCCAATTTTTGAGAACTTGTTTGAGATTGGTTTTTTAATATGTCTAGATAGACCTTATGGTCCATTATACCGTCAATAAACACAATTACCAACGCCATTGGCAGCCATGCAGCCCCAAACCATTACTCCACCACCACTATGTTTCACTGTTGGTATTATATTCCGTGGGTCAAAATGCTGTACCCTTCTTTTCGCCACACCAACTTCTTGCCTTTCATACCAAAGATGCAAAATTTGACTTTCATCAGAAAAAAATAACCTTTTTTTTCCCAAAAATCTGGAGGTTTATTACATGCTGATAGCAAATGCCATACGCTTTTTCTTATTAATATCAGATACGTATGGTTTCTTACGAGCGACTCGACAGTGCCATTCAGCTTTTTTTAGTATTTTACATACAGTGTTCGTTGGCAAAACTTTGCCAAAACTACTTTCTATGTAAGCTTTAATTTGTTTGGATGTAACAACGAGGATTAATCTTCACGTACCTCACCACACTCCGTTTTTTCTGGCGGGTCAGCTTGAGGGGGCGTCCAGAACGGGCTTTGATATAAGGGATCCCTTCTTTCGTAGTTTTTCACCACTTTTTGAACCTGAAGAATGATTCTGCCAACTATTCGACCTATTTCACGAAATGATTTACCCTCGCTACGCAATTTTAGGATAATCTTTCTCTCGCTCGGAGATATTTCTTTATTCGTGGAAATTCATCACACAATTATTACAGTTAAATTTCAGTTCTTTAGAAAATATACTTTAAAGATCCTGAAGGTACACAAAGACACCCAAACTGCGAATTTAATGAACAACGTGTTAATTATCAATCCCTTTCAAAGGTGTAGCAGACTTTTTCTGACACCGTCCGCTGTCTGACCTTGGTTTTCATTGGCTAATCAAGATCGAAAATCTGGCGAGACCTTTAAAAACTGCATCTAAAATATGCATATAGGTTGTGCTTAACACAAATTCGTGATTTAAAACTGCATCGATCAACATTTTGTACAAATTTTTCAAGATAGAAAGTTTTTTATTGGCTTGTACGCAGATTTTTTATGATGGGTGTACGTCGTAGGTTGTTACACACTCGCGTGTACTTCGCGGCCTTGTCTCTGCGGGCGTTTTCGAAGGCCGTCGTCCGGTTCTCGTAGGGGACAGCCACATCGATCAAGATGGCGGTGTTGCCTTGGCAGATGACCAGGTCTGGGCGGAGGCCGGACCCATCCGCGTCCTGGTTTCTCCCCAGCACACGGAATCCTCTTCTGCGGGCCTTGACTAGTCGCTCGACGACCGCGTCGTGTCGTGCGTAGGTGCATCAGAGGGTGGCATGAAGAGACGACGTGGAGGAGGGACTCGTGAGGGTGGCTGCATCGTCTGCACTTGCGGTCGACTTCTACGTCCGGTCCCACGTGGGGCTGGCCTTGCAGATTACATAAGTTGAGGCGAGCTTTGTGAATGAAGCGCCAGTCGCAGAACCGGATGTTTTCGCCCATGCGGATGAATTGGTTCCTCCATTTGGATCCGGCGACGCACTCCATGGCGACACCTTGGCTAGGGTAGCTTGATGGTGCGCTGGACATTTCTTCTGTCCGAAGGATTGATGAGCTGTTCCCGGAAGGAGGCGAAAATCTGGCCCCACTCTGGGCACGCCCACGAGACACCCAGTCTCCTTGATGCGTTGCGGGCGGAGGACCAAACCGAGTTTCCGTTGCTTCTGCCGCGATGGAAGGGGGCGTCACATGAGCCAGAGAGGATCCTGGAAACACGCGGGTCCCTTGAGGTGAGGAGTTTGAATGCTGAATCCACCAGAACGACGTCGTGTTCATCCTCAAGGCACGGGATTCCTAGGCAGCCCGCATCAGAAGCACCGTAGATGTAATGGTTGCTAGCCTTCGATGCGGGACCGACGAGATTGAGGGTTACCTTGAGGAACTTGCGAATCTCCACGTCAATCTGGCGGAGTTGGTCCTTAGAGAATTGACCCGTTCTCATGGCGAAGTTGAGGGCTGGAAAGAAGGTCTTGTAAGCATCGATGCGTTGCCAGGGAGCCAATTTTGACTATCTTCCTCCCGAGGTCCAGGATTTTCTCCACTTCCTCGGTATTCTGGAAGAGCTGGAATCCTATTGGAGTACCGAGGAAGGAGGACGGGACGTGGTCAAGGACGACTTCTAAGGGTTGGCCGTTGATGAAGAAAGGGGTGGGTCGGTGGCCTCGCGGAGTGGACCCGGAAAGGTGGATTGTCCGGCACTTTGAGGTGTTGAGTGCGAGGCCGAGCCGTTGTGTGAGGGAGGGAAGTAAGTCCAGGAGAGTCTGGAGGTCTTCTGGAGACTTAGCGAGGAGCAGGAGGTCATCGGCGAAGGCCAGGACACTGTACTCGTCGCCGGAAGATGGGGAGGAATTCTGTAGGCCGCGGATGAGAGGGTCGATGGCCAAGTTGAAAATGGGGCCGGATAGGGGGCATCCTTGTCGGACTCCATTCCTGACCCAAGTCGGTCTGTGATGCCGTCACCAGCGATAAATTCGGTGGATGTTCCCTCGTAGAGGCCGTGGACCATCTCAGAGAAGGCATCGCCAGCTCCTGCGGCATAGAGGGCGGCGTTGATGGCTGCGTGGGGGACTGATCCAAAGGCATTTGCAAGGTCGATTTGTGCCATGCATAGATCCTCACCCTCCGTCTTGGTTCGCAGAATCTCTCTCGAAACCAGGTAATGGTGTTCGAAAGTTCCGTCGAACGGGAGAAACCCCTTCTGGGCGGAGGAGAGGACATCTTCACTGGCCATCCAAGCAGAGAGACGAGAGGCAAGGCAGCCGGTCAGCAGCTTGTAAAGGGTGCAGCATAGAGCAATAGGGCGCCAGTTACCGATTGCCTCGATGTCGCCCTTCTTGTGGATCAGGATTGTGCGAGAACACTTCCATTGATCTGGAATCCTCCTGGCCTTGATGCAGATGTTCAAAATCTTGGCGAGGAAGGTGCACTCGGGATCGACATCCTTCAAGTGGGCGTATGTTAGCCTATCAGGACCCGGGGCTGTGCTCTCAAAACGGGAAAGGCGGGTTTTAACCTCGTCTGGAGCAAAGGGGTCCATTTTAACGGGAGGGCGACCATCAATCCGGCTAACATGGACGAGTCAAAGGGAGAGGGTTTGGAGATTTCCTCAAAGTGGCTGGAAATGATGGAGCCTTCAAGGTGGCATTTAGATGACTCGCCCTCTGTGATGAGGCGGATGGCTCTCCGTCTGTCACGTTTATAAAGGTGCTGGATAGACCGGTTGTCGTTGGCGTCTATTTTGGCCGGTTGGTGTCCTCCGGTGTCGTCTCTAGGGGGAGGGAGGTGGGCGAACTCTCCTATTCTTGTGGTTATTTCACCCAGTAGCTCCTCAAACGCACTCCATTGGTCTTCGTCAATCCGCGGGCCTCCCGAGAGGAGAGCATTGAGAGGACTGGAGAAGTCGTCCGGGGATGGAGTCATCGCAGGGAGGGCGGTTGGTTGGAGGGAAGCAGGTGATCAATCGGTCCTCGGTTTTGAGCAAGTCGGGGGTCACCTGGTGGGTGAAGGGGAAGACTTGAGAGGGGGAGGAAGGAGATGGGGAGTGCTGGAGACTTGACTGGGTGGAGGGGTTGGGGGTGTTTTGTCTTCTCAACTCTTCGATGGCGGCGGGGTCGATGTCTGAATCCGAGTTGGAGGAGGTACGTGCTCTTCGGTGTCGACGGCGGACTTTCTTGGGTGGAGCAGGGAAGTTGGCTTCGGCGATCCACTCCGCCATCTCATCAATGGTTCAAAGCCTGGCTGCCGTTTCGGGAGCGGGGGGGAAGGAGGGGAGCGCGCGGGAATCGGGGGTGGATCGAGAGGGGTGACTTCGGGTGAGATGGTGAGGTGGCGGCTGGAGTCGGAGCCCGGAGAACCGTGTTCGACGTTGCGGTTGGCCCATTCAACTGTGGAACGGGGGTCTCCCGATCTTGACCTGTTATTGGTGGTGGGAGGTCTGGCTTGGTTATCCAGTGGTGGTGCGGGCCTCTGTGACTCCGAATGGCGTTCGCGACGTCTGCGTCCGGGGTGGAGGTCGGCACTCTGAAACGGGCGTCTAGGAACTCTCAGCTCTTCGTTTCTGTGGAGAGCGGAATGGTTGCACAGTTGGCGGCGAGAGGAGCACTTGAAGTTGCACTTGGTGCAGTTGAATGTAAGGTCGACACCCGGCTGGAACGTTGGGTCGCGGCCCGTGAAACATGGATGATAAGATATCCTGTCAGGGCAGACGGCTGGGCAAATAGAACACCACTTCTTCACCCTGAGAATTGGGAAATTGTGGTCCAGGTTTAGGGATTGTAGAATCGAGGTCCAAGAGCTGCTGGCGAACGAGTTCCGGCATCCTGTCTCGGGGCAAGGAAGGTCGCGGGCCATCGGGAAGGATACGTGGAGGGTTTGCCCTTTTCTTGTGCAGACGACGGGGGCGTCATCCAAATCCTCTTCGGGACAGCGTGCGGAAGATGGTCTTTGGTTGCCAGAGGCATTTCCCGGTGGTCTGCCACGCCGGGGGGCGGTGGGTTGCTGGCGGGGTTGAGGATTGTGGCTGCGAACCCTCTGATCCTGGAAGAGGTCCTGGGAATCGGGGGACGGAGGAGCGACATCGACAAGGGCAGCTGGAGGGGGCGGGAAGGCAGGGGCGTTGGGTGGGCCGCCAGTGGCGCAAGCTGAACGAGTCTCCAGGGAGGGGTTGGGGTCCTCTCCTTCTGGATGACCACTCTAGCGGTCCTGCCTGAGTGGGTGAATTCCCGATGGAGGTCCCGCGTCATTTCATCTGGAAATGGGCCTGCCTTGCAGGAGGGGCACGGAAAGGCTTCTTGGCGGGTGGTGGGGCAGGGTGGCGCTTGGGGTGGTCAGAGAGGGCGCCGGCAAATGTGGACTCCGACGAGGGGCCAGGAGTGACCGCGGCATGGTGGGTGGACGGGGTCATGTTGGGGGTTGCTTGCCTGTGGGTCGCCTTGTGACGACGGAAAGCAGGGTACTTGGCGAACCTCCAACCGCAGACGCTGCAGGTGAATGCCTTGCCCTTGGGCCTGGCGATAAAGGTGTGAGGGTCCGCAGAGGTGGTGGATCCAGGTGGGGGGGATGACTTGTGGAGCGGGATCCGACTGGGCACCAGATGCAGGAGGAGGGTCGGTGGAGTGAGCAGCGGGAGCAATGAGCGGAGGAGACAGTGATTCATCCGCTTCCAGCACGTAGAGGTGGATCTCAGCGAGGTGGGCATCACATTCCGCGGCACTTGCGAATGGCTTCTCACAGAAGTCACACGTTTAGACTTTATTGGGGGAAGGCGGGGTTGGGGAAGCGAGAGGGGGCTCCGGGGGCTTTCATCCAGGGCTGGTGACGGGGTCATCATTGAGGCTGAAGGCAGGCTGGTCGGCGGGGAAAAGAAGGGGGCCTCCGGCGAGCAACGGACCCCTTGGTACTGGGATGGGCTTAGAATCTGGTCCCAGTCGGGCAAGCCGAGTGTGGAAGATTCCGCGGCGGTATCCTGAGCGGAAGGGGTGGTGGGGTGTGGAGAGGATGGGGTCCCGGGAAAAGGTGGGGAAGACAGCCTCCATATCATCTAAGAAGAAAAAACGTACTATTGTAACACCCAAAGAAACTGTTTTAAAAGAGGAAGTTTCTGATTCTGTAACACAATCTGCTTTAAAATGGATTAGTCTTTAAAAATAAAAGTATTTCTTTGTCTATTTTTGTATCTCATTCCAACTTAATTTTTTTTAAAAATATAAATAAGTAATACAAAAACAATTAAATAACAAATATTCATTTATTAATAGTTCTTGAACGTATATATACAATAGAATAGACACATTTTAAAAATCGATGTCCTCAAAACTGGATGAATTTGTCCAAACATTGAGATCATTACTTAAAAACACTTCTTTTACATTGTTCAAAATATCATGAAAATTCAACTCATAAAAATAATTTGTAAAAAACTGTTTGTAAAGAGCACATTTGACAGAAAGTGTTTGCGAGAGTTTTTACATCAATTTTGCATACAGCCTTTTTAAAATATCTGGATAATTGCACATCTAGAGACATATCAACACATTCATGGCCTATTTGATTAGCAAGGTTTTTTTCACATCCACTACAATTTTCTATTACAAGTTCAAATATATTCTTTTTAACTTCGCAATATAAAAGATCTTCAATAGTAGAGGTTAAAAACTTCTTACCCACACTGCAATTTGTAGTTGGCAATGGTTGTTGACATTGAATCTTTGAGAAAGCCGTAAAAGCCATCCTTCGAAATAAAACTTGAAATATTTTCGTAAACACACTTTTGGTTATTTCCTTTTCATAACTCTCTAAGGTATTAAATTGCTGCTCATCGATGGATATCACATTAGGCATGAATTGACGAGATAAATCTTTTTTAACAAAGTTTCTGTAGTATAATTTCTTCCTTTTCCTGATTTCTTGCTGCCACAATAAACAGTTCATCATTCAATAAAGAGACTCTTCGGCGATTCGCATAATAATGAAAGCTTTTGATGCACATAGAATCTGCCAGCTCTTGCCACGTCAATGGAGAAAGAGTTGTTCCATCTTTTGTAGGCTTCATATATTCCATTTCTAGAATGTATTTGCGTATATGAATCTTCACAGAATCGAAAAATTCGCTGACGACGACAAAAACATGGTTTCTGTTTGGTGCGCTCCTAGTCAGTCTTTCCACTTGCCACTCCGCATCGATCACCTGTTTGGGCACACTTGATCCAAAAACTTAGAGCACCTTTTAGTTCTTGGTTTGACAGAAACGCGAGGTTACGTTGTTGGGGATTCTACAATTATTTATGAATCGAAAAAGGTACGCTGTGATACGTTTAAGTCTGGCAAGCGTGGAAAATCTTCGTAAAAGTTCAGTACAAAATGATGGTTATTCGGAAGTAAGACAAGTTAAAGTTGGTTGTACCTTCCTTTCTTCGACTAGTGCGTCGGCGTTGTCAGGTGGAGCATCTTGGTCTCCAAGTGGTTCAGTGGCCGCTAGAAGTGAAGGTCGTTCCACCAAAGGTCAAATGTTGAAAGCGCAGACGCAGGTAACCCTCTGCTGGCGCAGTCAGCTGGATTTCCTTCACCTGCGACGTGTTTCCAAAGCACGCCTGGAAGCAAGCTGTTGATTTTTGTTGTTCTGTGGGCGACGAAGGTTTTCCACCTGCTGGGGTCGGAGGAGAGCCAAGCTAGAACGAGCGTTGAATCCTTGTAGCAGCGCACCTGTGAAACATCGAGGTTCAATGATTTTATTATGAAACTTACCAGACTAGCTAGCAGTACCGCACCAGAGATTGCAGCTTTACGGGGCACACGCGTGTTTTACTAGCGATCAGTCGCACCCTTACTTCGCCTGAAGTAGAGACAGATCGAGCGTACACCACTGCAGAGTAGGCCTTTTCTGACGCGTCGCTGAAACCGTGTATCTCTGTTGTTTGAGGATCGAATTGGAATATACACCTTGGGATGGCTATATGCTGAAGGTTGATTAGATATTGACACAGTTCTGTCCACCTATCTTCTACAGGTTCAGGAAGTGGGTCATCCCAGCCAAGGTCGAATTTCCTTAGGTCTTGCATCAGTATCTTGAGACGGATGTTTACTGGAGAGATTCAACCTAGGGGTCAAAAATCTTAGAGATATGAGAGTATCGTGCGCTTAGTGGTGTTATTGGTTGCATCTTCAATGGAGAATGGGATCTGGAAAGAGAATGAGTCACTATTGGTATTCCATTGAAGTCCCAAAGTCTTGATCTCTAGTTGAGGGTTGGTTGCACGGAGTTGCGCTGGTATCTCCTTGAGGACAGAAGGTTCGTTGGACGACCACAGCTGTGTGTCAAAGCCACCTCTAAGAAGGAGCTGACGAACTTCTGTGTAGATTTCCAGAGAGTCTTAGTCAGTAGGGGCGGAGGTGACGAGGTCGTCGACGTGAAAAGATTTCTTAACAGTACTTGATCCTATGGGGAAGTCCCTTTCATCTACGGCCAGCTGGTTAAGGCACCCTGTAACTAGATACGGAGCAGATGCCGTAGAAGTCATCTATGGGAAGGTGTGGACCATCTCTCCATAAGATCCTTTGGTTTAGTTTTGAATCATCGTCGCACTAGAGCTACACGAGGGCTATTGCCGACGGGCGTCGTATTTTAGAACCATAGTCAAGTGACGAGCCGACACCTGAGTAGGCACCCAACGCAACCTTTAAGAGCGACATCGTATGCAGCATTGGGACTTTGGAGCATATTTAACGTGCACTCCCTCTACACGGGGTATTATTCGTCGGACATTTTTGGCTGCACAAGCCGTTTATAGGTCGGCAGTTATTTTGGCGATGCCCGGACGCGTATAAACATACTCTACCCAATTTTATGGAGAGGCCGCTCCTCCGAGTGACGTAATGCAGCTGCCTCATCGCTCACGCCCATGCACATGTCGAAGGCATACGCCGCCAACTTGTTTACGTTTTCGCTGGCGGTGATCCGATGAAGCTTCAAAATGTCTCTTCAGTAAGTATATAATTAAATGATTTTGTCTTTATATAATAAAATCTAAATGTGATGTGAGAATGTTAGTTAATGAATTTTGTTTTAGCACGAACATATATAGCATATTTTGGATATTATCTCTTGCACATATTCATACTCAAAATAATACGTCGTTACGAATGTTTATGTTTTGGTTTCCTTCAGCGTGCAACGTAGTCTAAAGTTGTAGCTGTATTTTTTCTATTAAAGTGTCGAGGATTAGAAAGCTTTTAAGTTCTGTCGTAAATACTATCGTTTAATGGTATTAGGTGATCATATATAGCATATTTTGAATGTTACTAACTCTTGCACATATTCATACTAAAAATCATGTCTTCGACTGTTAATGTTTTGGTTTCCTTCAGCGTGCGACGTAGTTGAAAGTTGTAGCTGTTCTTTTTGTATTTAAGTGTCGAAGATTAGAAAGCCTTTAAGTTCTGTCGTAAATTCTATCGTTAAAATTTATTTAGTGTTAACCACCCTTAAATGTGATATATTTGCAATATTTTTTTTGCAACATGTATGTCAAAATTGGTTTAAAAAAAAAAGCACCTTTTGGGGAATAGCTAGAATATAATGGCTGTCTCGATTTGGCGATTTTCGCTACTTTGCAAAACAAAGTATCCAAATGTGGTGGTCTTTTTATCATAGCTGTACCCTTTTTGGCATTGCTAAAGTACGAATATAGTAGAAAATGTATTTTAATTTTGTTATTAGATTGATTGTAAAGCCATTTTATGTAATTTGACACATTTTATATTCATGTTATGCTTGTTGATAACCAATGCTCTCCTTATTTATATTTATTTTTAAAATACTAATATATTATTAGAACTTCCTTTAAGTTTGTAATGTAGGTTTTTTATGATACATTGATTTTTAGGCAAACTATGCTGTTACAACACTGTGGTTTGAAATATGAGTCACTTGACCAGGTAAATTTGTTATTTTGATCAAGTGTGCAACTTTGCTTGGTGTCGTTCATCGGCGCAGACTTTTGAGTAAAATCCTAGTCGCTTATGGGGGGTGGGGTGGCAAAATATGAAATGTGGCAAGTTTTTAAAAGCGATAGGTAACTTATTGTAGCCACCATGTACACTAATCAATTATTTCTAGTAACTGTTAACTATAGGGTGCCCAGATACTATGAACATCGATGTAGTACACTGTTAAAGAATCAATAATGCTAATTTCATTCATCTCAATATTGTCTTTTTTACAATTTTGTAATTTCAGGCTTGTAATCAACTTGTTTGTGTTGCTTAGTTGTTTAAAAAATAATTCGCCCCTACCCATTTAAGCTTTTAAATGGATAATCGAAAGTTATTAAATTACAATTGATGTGGAAATAAAATAAGTTACGCGAGTTTATTCATATTAAATGGATTGAAGTTTCTGTTCTCAGTTCAACTTATTTGTCTAACATATTCTAATAACTCTAGTGCCTTTTTGATTTATAAGGGAATACTAGCATGTAGTTGAAAATATGTTACTATGATTTTCAAATTATAAATCCCGCATTGTCACCAACAGTATTGCAAAGTTAGAGTTAAATAGCATTACCACACTTAAATTATTTCCAGGAAATAAATTATGATAATGCCAAACTTCGTAATTTTGTTGAAAAGTCATTTTAGAATTGTAATATACCTGTAAAAGGTTGATTTCACTTTTAAATTGTAATTTAAGTGTATTTGTTTCACTATTGAAAGGAATTCAGTGTGATGAATATTTTTCTTTTGAAACTCATAATAAAACATAAAATTAAAATTTACAAACGAAGTGCAATTTTATCAAAACATGGAGCATTTTATTACACAGGATGTTGTATGCATTTCAATTAAAATAAAAAAAATCATTTACATATTTATAAACAGTCCATTTCCCCATTGCATGTAGTATAAAAATGATAACATGTTAAAAAATATAATCAGATCCTTTTCTTGCAATAACTTTTCCAATAACATTAAACAAATACAGGAACAAGTAAATAATTATTCAATAAATATTTATGCATCAATAAATTTTAAATAAAATGATGTAATGATATAAAAATTAATTCCAATCAACACTTGTAGACAAATTGTTTTGTGCCGTTGTCACAAGACATACTGCTGGCAACCTTTACAAGAACAGGAGGCTTGACAAAATTTATCTTATGCTTCCTCTTTAGATTGATTATTAAAATAACACATTTTGATGTGTTGTGACCTGAACTAATGTATTTCAGTGAGTAGTTGACATTTTTTGAACCTGAATTTGCCTTCAGCAGCACATACCATTGAAGCTTACATCTGATAAAACTTAGTTCAATTTGAACTTAAAATTTTTTCGTAGTAAGTTTTGTATTCTTGCTTTTTCAAAAAAAAAATTTTAGTCGAAAAATATATTATAATTGAAAAACTTAGATAAATTTGTAAACAATGCTTTGGTATTATACAGTAGGAACTTTAACATCATATCATTTTGTCGATCTTTTGTTTGAGTTGTTAACTCATTTGGTTCATAATTGTTTGGATAATGTTACAAAACCTCAATCTACAATCAGTCACTAAACAGGGAGAAAATACGACGCCCGTCGCCAATAGCCCTTGTGTAGCTCTAGTGCGACGATAATTCAAACTTAACCTAACTAAACAGGGAGAGATGGTTACTTCGCAAAAAATCCCAACTTAATGTTGGTAGCCGTTGACATATCAGACATATAAAAACAAAGGTAAAATCATAATTGGCAACAACAGACTTTCTTTATACAAGAATTAAAAACAAAATAAATACTTAGTAGTAATATTTTGGCTCAAGTAAAATATTTCCCATTATTAATATCGTTTGTAACATTAATTCTCATTTTTTAAAGAAACTATCTTCTGAAAAAAGCAACAATACAAAATACATTCTTACCAAAATGATAAATTCTTTCTCAAGCTTTGATTGGTGAATCATTGTCTTTTGAGAAAGAAATACATAACCTAAAACAAGCCAATTGACTGAAGTTGGAACACTTCGTGACATACAAAAATATTAAGAATTAATTATGATCAAAGGAAAAAAATAACAAACAAATAATTATCTGAATTTAAATTTTTAAGCATTAGCAATTAAAATTATTTTGACTGTTTTTTGGCATTTGGCAATTTTTTTTTAAATATTTTCAGATAGACAATGTTCCTTTTTTTTAGTTGGATGTTCAGAATTTGCTGGTCGACCAGAAGGAAGACGCTTGCTTCCCCTTGTCATTCCTGCGGTTCTCCGGGCAATGGATGTTGGCTGCACCTTGATCGCCGCACCAGCTCTCCGCAGCAAGGAAACATCGGCTGCTATTCTGTTGACCATTGAATTACGTCCTTCTGTTTTGACTTTACATAGCCGATTTAGGATTTTCTTCCAATCTGTTGAATATAAATTTCACATTTAGGTAATATGATAACAATGTTTAAATATGCATATTTTGTAAATAATTTTGCACTAAGACAATAGTCTTAAATTACCCACCTTCTGTTTTGTCATGTGTTTCAGTGAGAAGTTTGTTCATTTTCTCAATGGACCATTTTTTTTTATTTCTTCATTTCCTTCTCTGAAGAAACTTCAACAGTCGTTGCAATTGGAACAATAGCCTGTTCCTACAAATATAGGTTTTCAATAAAATGAACCTGTTTTAAACATGTTCTTAGAGAATTTCGTATATTTCTGACTGTATATAATAATAACCCAATAAAATAGCAATTACACTGTTGTATTTTTATCAGTACTTATTTAGTCATAGTTAGGCATTATTGCACTACATGTGTGAATTAAAGGTTTAAGCTAAAATATACAACATATTTAATAGTTCCTTATTCAGACAGATTTATAAATTTCTTGTTAAGGACAGAGGCTTAAAATAATCAGTATCCAATATATTTAAATGCATTATTTCATCATTCACTAAGGTCATTTCATTTTCTTTAGCTCACTTAGGGATCCAACACTGTCAATTGGTGCCACTGTTAAACTGTAGCATATCTTAAATTTTCAACATGGAAATCCACACCTAAATTTTTTAATTTTAGTTTTGTTACTTTCAATTTTAACAGTCGGTACATAATTTTAATTCTTACTTCCACATCTGGTTGCACAATAGGAGTGGAGCAGTTTTCAATAAGTGGTCGATAGAAGTCTATGGTTGGAGTTTTATCTCCCAGAGCAAGGTGGGCAATTTCATGCCGATCTTTTGTAGTGACTGTAGGGAAATTTTGCAAGTACACATTAAAATAATGCGTCACAGCAAACTGATGTTTGCAAAACTTTCCAAACATTCCGGCTGGGCAGGAGCAGCAGGCACTTCTTGCATCCACAAGATAGTCATTTTTTGTACCTGAAATTAAAAAATTAAGTATTTTTGTAAGAAAAAGTAAAGAATAGAATGTTAATGGTATTGAGTTACCTTGCCTGTACCAGAATTCTAGTAATTCTAAAATTTAAGCAGAATTTTTACACAATTATAATTAACCAAATTGTTAATAATAGTATAATAATTTATAAGTAATAGCAATTTAACTATTAATAAGTGATTATTGGTTTAAAAAGAAAATAATCCTCTTTTCCCTACTAAAAAGGTCCTTTCTCAAAATAAAATCCTCGCTATCTTATGTCTTCTTTGATATTATAATAGAACATTTAACGCACATCTTAATTTATAATTTGTAATAGGATATAAAAGTACTTTTAATGCAAAAGAAATTGTTACCTTGTACAATGTACTGGTAATCTGTTCCTTCTATCTTGTGAACTCTGTCTTTCGTCATTATTTCCTCCAAGGCACATTTCTTTATTTTTGAGAGGTAAAGGCGGGGGCTTGGGTTTCTGGAGTTAGCAAACTCCAGAAGCCTTCTCTTGTAGTAATTCTCCATGGTAGAACATGTAAAGTCTACAAGAGTGATGATATTATATGCTTTTACCCTTGAAAGCACATGGTCTTTAAATATTCACACACATGCCTCTGAGAAGTTGTTGGTGTGATGCCCTCAGATGTTCTCGTCACGGTAACCCACAACCCACTTCTCCTTGGTCTCCCATTGTTGACACAAGTATCCACTCCAAAGTGGGTATGTGGGCAGACCAGTTCCGATGTATCCTAGGGCATTCAGGAATGCCTGCTCTGCCCTTTCCGGATTGTCAGCATACATGATATGTTGGAAGAGCTCCATCAGCACCTTTCTGCTTTCTTTTGGGATGTTGTTGCTGGCATCCCATAGCCACCTCCAAACTGCTTGCCCAACATGGAATATGCACAAAAAATGTGTGCTGCTTGGCCACACTTTCTTCAAAGCGCCCACCTCAGCTTTGGAGTTATCTGTTATGAAGATATGTGGGGCTCCAATGCTATGAAAAGCTGAATAGCCGGCACTGTTGGCAAGGAGCTGGAATGCTTGAGTGTATGACTCCTCTGTCTGGCCTCTGGTGATGAGGATACCAACAGGCACAGCTCCAGCAGCACATGGTGTCCGCAAAAACGTGATAGCATGATTTTCTGCATCACAGCTGGACGTTGTGTCTACAAAGACAAGGTGTCCAGCGGAACGAAGCCCATATGCCCTTTGCATAAGAGGAGTCAAGATGGCTACAGCAAAAGGGTGCTCACTGTACGAAACTGCAACACCTTGCTCTGCATATACTCCTATCTTCTCTTTTAGTTTCTGAAATTATACATATTTTAAAGTTATTTTTTTCTAATTAAAACCCCACAAAAATAAAAAAAAATTAGAAAATAAGTTTTTAATTACATTAACTATTCATATTGATAGTAAGAATACTTATTTGTGAATTACTTTGATTGTCAGATTATAGTTTTTGATCTCCTCCCTCCCAAGAACAAATGTGTGGTTGCATTATATAGGTGTCCATTAATAAATAGCCAATTTCTTAACAAGTTATATATTGTTACAAATGTTGTAAATATTGTAAATAACTTTTGTAAATAACTTCAACTTAGTGTCTTTTTAGTTGTATTAATCCCATTAGTCCTAGTACAAGCTGAAAGCGTGCCCGAAAACACCATTGTGTTATTGGCGCCAGTTGGCAACAATTTGGCGAGGTTGGCGATCGTTCTAGAAAATTCCTTCGACATTACGTAATGGCCAAAACTTTGAGAACAGGATATAAAGTATTGTCACCAAATTGTTGACAACCACGCCAATGGCGCAATGGGGTGATTAGACAGACTGCTTTCATAGCACAGTACTACTTTTTAGGTTTTTGTCATACTTGTTTCCAAGAGTCCTAAAGTATGTAAAATGTCCTGGAATTTTCTTTGTCGACAAACATAACCCAACCAGAACAAAGTGTGAGGGACACATATTCAAGGAATTGAATTGGAAAATGTTCAAATAGTTCACTTTTTTAAGTTTTTGATTATGATAGTTGATACAGGGTTCATACAGATTTTTAAAAGTAAAAATTAAGTATTTTTTTAAGGACTTTTTAAGGACCTAAAAATTTTTTTTAAGGACCTTATTTTGTAAGAATATACGACATCAATACTTACGGCCACCTAAAGGGAAAAAAGCAAGAATGTTTTCGACACAAAACTTACAACATTACAAGAATCACAATATACAAATGAAACTTAAATAGTATTTTATTTACAACTTTTTTTTCTCCTCATCAATTTTTGCTTGCAAGTTTAAAACTACATCATTTTTTTCACGCATAGTCTTTCTTAAATTGTTTGATTTAATAAATAAAGAAATGTCCTTTGACGCTTCAGCCCTTTCAGCTAATTCTTCAGCAGTTTTTTCTAGTTCCGAAAGTTCATGTTCTATACAAAACTTCTTCCTCTTCAAAAACTCTACCTCTTCCAGGACTAGTTTTCGTTTATTTTGAGCAGAAGTGGTTTTCTGCAGCTGGCGCTGCTCTTCTAAATAGTGTTCATATTTGAGCCGAGCTGAAGATACTGACTTCCGCATGTCGTTGGTGATTTCAAAATCGTGCAAATGAGTGTACTTTTTGGCATAATCATACACAAGGCGTTGTGACACATAAGAGTTCTCTTTTAAATTTTCGACTTCTATGGCCTTATTTACAGAAAATCCTCTCTCAACCGAAGCTTGACCATGCGAGAATAACAACACAATTTTTACAACTTCCCATACTTTTGTATACTTCTGAACGCTTAAATGAAGACCTAAAAATTCATCCAAGCGGTTTTTACTAGGATCGAAATCCTTAAATTCATTGCTGAATTTCTTCACTTCATCTTCCAAAAAAGCGTTGTATTCCAGCAAAATTGAATCACAATTTTCATCCTTAACTTTTTTTATTTGGGAAAGATAAGACAAAACACGCTTAAATCGTGTTGTACACTTAGGGGCATTCTCAGCCATGAGTCGAGGATCCAGACAGGAAGCATTCCTCACGAGCGCATAATTTGCAGGGCATTTGTTCATTAACTTTTCAATCATTTTTACAATGAATTGTTGGCATTCATGTCTAAATGTCATGACAGATGCAGTGGTAATAAACATTGCGCTGCAATAACTCCTTAATCGATTTTTCAATCACAAAGCCAGTGCTTTACTTTAGAAATACCTGAATATTTTTTTGTATCACTAAAATCGAATTTCACCATCTTATCGATTGAATTGATAGAACTTAGTACTTCTGGTTGGAGAACATTGAAAAGCTGCAAACAATTTCTTACAAGTTGAAAAATATCATCTGCAAAAAATGGCAAAAGTGGACTGTCAGATTGATACTTTGTCATAAAGGGTTGAAGAGCCTTTGCAACTGATGCAAAGAATTGCATTTTCAACACAAACAGCTTGTCTTTCGTAGCTTCAGCAACAACATTAAAGGACTTATTATTGATTTTTGCAAGATCCCCCTTTTCAATGCTTTTGACAAAGGACTTAACGTCTTCCCAAATGAGGACAGCTTTTTCGGCAGCAGGGGACATTTTCTAACCATCGATAAGTACAAAACTTAGTTGGCAGCTTCTTTAATACTGACAGCTCTAAGAAATCTTCTCGTCTTGCTGGCGAATCTTTGAAAAGCCAAACAAGCTAACCAGCACGGACGAAATATTCCAGTCAGCATCCGAGGCGCCTTTCCTAAATGCATTATTCAAGATATGGAGACCGCAAGTGCCGATGTTGGCACTCACACAGTTGAACTCTTTTTCCAAATCCTTTTGTAAAGCATTGTAAAATGACCAATTCACTGACGGGCCGTAAATAGATATTTGAAGAAGCTTAACTCAAATTCAATGATTTTACTATAGTATAAAACTCTTTCAAAAGGTCTTCAGCAGTTGAGTGTCCCATAAAGGCAGAATCAAAATATTTGGTTTTCACTTGATTTTCTGAAGAGTCCCAAAATCTCAGATGCATATCCATTTGTTTCCTTTGGTTGGACTTGTTAAGAGTCTCATCGAAAAGTATTGTGAAGAAATCGGCATCTCCTAAGCTTTTTAAAAAGCATACTCTTGATATGTGGTGCAAGTCCAAAAGAGATTAAATAGGAACATTTCCGTTCTCCTAATGCAAACTGCTTTGCTATAGTGCTATCGGGAAACATTCTGGAAAAAAGCTCTGCATTCCCTTGGCATGAATTGTACGAGAAATGGCTTAGTACACATTGATGGCTCATAGATCTCTGCATCCAAGGCCCCTTTTCCAGTGGTGTAGGAGGCTAGTCCAAAATCTTGCTTTGGGATAGGCTCCTCTTTGCGGGTTTTGTAGATTTGCAGAAAGATACTATAGACCCAGTCTTCTTCCCTTCCATAAGCGAGATGTGTTTAAGCCCTAGAAATAAGCAAAAATCTTTACTATTGAAATAATCTTTAAATATTTGCTTCACATTTCCCGTTACTTGTGTACCATCACCCAGTTCCTGAATTTTTTCCATAAGCACCAATTTTGTTTTATAGCATTAAACTTTCAAGAGTTTAATTCAGTTTATAAGATTTTTCTTTTGGAATGTTTTTTTTTTAAGATGTCCCTTAAAATCGTAGAAAACTTATTTGGGCCAATGTGCCTGTGTTGGCGGAAATATTTGTATTTGAATAAGAGTTTGTTCACTTTTATAAAGATGCTGATAGAAATTTTTTAGTTGCTGTTCAACGGCTTTTAAACTAAAAATTTGATAGCTAATTATTCATTGTCTTGTCTGACAACCTTTTTTCCAGCTTTAATTTATTCTTTAAAAAATTAAATACATGAATAATAAAATAATTCTACAAAATAAAAGCACATACGTGCATTTTTTATGCTGATTTTCTTTAAATGAATAATTCATTTAAAACCTCTACTTTTATTAATATATTTTAATTTGCCATTAATTATTAATAGATTGAATAATTATTTACTTTAACTTTTAAGTGTTACTATAAAAACATTGCATTTGAAAATGAAGTTTATGTCTAAATAAATTTAAAAAACAAACAAACCCGAGTTAAATCAAATCCGATCTTTAAAAAAAAGTCATTTTCGATCTTTTTTTTAAAAACAAATTCCACTTTAATTAATAAATGAAATTAATATTTACGCTTTTAATTTAATTAAGTTTAATTAAAAATAAGGATATAAATAATAACCCATTACAAATAATATTTATTTTTTTAAATTCAGGAATATTAACTAATAGATTGGTAAATTGTATTTTAAAAAAAATATTTAAAAAGATTTGAAAAACTTCTTGATGCAAATTCTTTGAAAAATCTAAGAAATTTTTCACATCACGAATCCCCAGAAATCGGCAATATTCGTGAGTCCCCGATAATATTTTCAAATCACGAAACTAAAACTATGTAAATCAGAAAAATCGCCTATCTTCGAAAATCGGTGATCCGCAAACATTAAAAAAAATTCTAATCGTTTACCCAAATACCTACAAATAAAAAATATATATAAAAAAATAAACGTTAAAAAGAAAATAATTAACCGTTATTCTTCCGAAATCTGCTAACACACAAACACCTTAAAAATAGTAAAATTAGGAAATCTCGGAAAATATTTTCGGAATTAGAGAAATGAAATCAGCAAAATTTGTACCTACGAAAAAAAAAATCACTAAATAACGATCCCTTCCCCATCCCGTAATCAGATTAAATTTTAATGCAAATTTGCATTGATCTCAGGAATTATGAACATTTAAAATAGAAGTTAAAGGGGGGTTAAATTATTAAATAAATAGAAACTTACCTTTCATGTGTACTTTAACGGCGGACTCTCCCATTCTCCCGATGTCAAATTCTTTATTGCACAAATGGCATTTGGCCTTGTGCTTATTGTTTGGTTGACGAAAGCCATTCTTTGTAGGGGTCTTTGCCTAACCACAATACATTAAAAACACAGTTGCCTGGCATTGTCTTATTTAAGCATTTAAAAAATGATATAAATATTAAGGAATTCCGTAAACGCGGATAGGTTCACATTCACAGCAGGATCAAGAAAAAGATAAGAACAACTAAATAAAATGGCTTTTCGTTCGTCCTAGAAAGGAATTAGGGCAACCCTGTTGAAGAAAAACGCATAAAACTGCCCCACCAACAAAAGACAAGGCAAGGTCAAACTGGACAAGACCAGTTTAAGCAGGTTCTTAACCGGTTGAAGGAGAAACACGTGGGGAAAAAACGAAAACACGGAAATCAAGTTTGGCGACATATCATTTAGCGAACACATTTGGCGACAGTTAACGAATTCCGAAGAGAAAAAAAATTAAAAATCGAAAATTAAGGACCCACAATGAAAATTAAGGACTTTAAGGGCCCTTATTTAAGGACCTACCAAAATTAAGTAGTTCTTAAGGACTTTTAATGACCGTGCGAACCCTGTTGATAGATTTTAAGCAAGGTTGATGTTAAAATTATTGGTTTAATTTTTTTTTTGTTTTAAATGAATTTTTATTTATTCTTAGTGGTTTGCACCACATTTCACTTGAGTAGATTACTAGACCGGAACTACAATAATACTATAAAATGAATATTATGATGTCCTAGAATTATCTTTTTTGTGCTTCTTTAACACTATACTGCATTGATAAAAATATATGGTCACCACTTATGTTTGTAAAAATATCATTGAAAGATCAGTTGTGTCCTAATTAATATCGGGAAATAAGTTAAGTGACCAATAAGATAGGAAAGGAAATGGCAAAGGTATATGAAGAGTACAGGGGAAGAAGCACTTAATCACCTGGGAGTCTGCATCAGGTCTGCTTGGAGAAGACAGCAAGTCATCGCCTAAACTGGTGTGAAGAAACCAGTTTTGCCTTGGTTCTTATCACATGGCGCACAGATTTACTATCTCGATGATCAAGATACACGCCAGACAATATACTGAAGCTTGAACTGTGAAAGAAGAACCAAGGGAGAAACCGGTTTCCGATCACCACTACTTGCCAAGCAAACCTCAATACAGACAGATTCCTTGTCAACAAAGGGGGTTTTCCCTTGTACTCTTTATAAATCTTTAAATTTACTTATCATAAGCACAAAAAAATGAACAGCTGTTAACTTTTAAAATATAAAAATAGTTTAAAGATAGGTATTAAAATCAGTGCTGAAAGTGTGGGTAGATGCGAGGTTTCTCAATTCTCAAGAAAATTGCTATTCATCCCCCCACTTCTAATATCTCCCAAACTCATCCCCCACTTCCTATATTCACTTTAATCCATCTGTAGTAATGCGTTAATTGAATTTTTCAATTAAACATTACTCTGATTTTTCAAGAATTTTCTAACCACAATAAAATAGTTTTTTTAGGGAACGTTAAGTGTTCAAAAAACTACAATGAGTTTAATCAAGTGGCTCAAAAGCTGTAACGGAAGATTTGTAACCATCTATGGAGAAGGGGTCGCAGGGTTAACCCTTCACCATGCTCGGATGCGACTGTTCTGTCTATTGTGTAGACGTGTTTTCAAGAAGTACGCTGGCATATCTTCATAACAGATTATTAAATAACATTAGTAAATATAACGAAGGTATAACAACTAAACAATTAAAGTAAAGTAAACAATGATGAGTTGCTGCAAGCTTGATCAACGAGCGCAATCCCGGGGCGGCAGCGTTGCCGAAGAGAAGAGAGAGTTCACAAGCAAGCAGTGAGTTTTATAAGTCCACTTCTGGTGTTGCCACATTCAGCTTATCAACGTGGTTGGAAACGGTTGACGCACAAGCGCTGTAACCGCAAGCCGCCACGGTCTAAAGAATCTAAAAAGAAACCCTTACATTTTGGATTTTACATTCCTTTCGGTATTACATGTCTTAGGTTTATTTTGCATATATAATTTTTTACTATAGCCAAATATGTAAGAAACAAATATCCTGTAATTTCTAAATAGATTTGTATAATTAGAAGTTGCAATTAAAAAAACAATATTTCTTGTATAACAATATTTAATAGTACTTTGTTTTATTTTTATCTTTTACTTTCAAGTAAAAAACTGATATGTAGAGTACAATTAGAGAAGTAGTGAAAAGAAAAGTGGCGTAGAGAAAGTGAGAAGTAGTGTAGAGAAAAGTTAGCGGAAAGAAATACAATAAAAATTAGCACATTTTTTTAGGGGGGATGGGGCATGGCATCCTAATTTAAGGGCCCTCGTGTAGCTCTAGTGCGACGATAATTCAAACTAAACCTAATTGAAGGCATCCCCCAACTTTTTTTTCCCACTTATACCACTGATTAAAATACTTATAATTTTTAGCATTATTCTACAACAAAAAATTTGACATTCATATGTATTATGCACTTTTTTTTCAGTTAACATTGTAAGGGTAGTCAAAGAGAAAATAGTTGAAAATACTATTTTAATGTGCAATAGGCTTTTGTGCAGGTATGCCACAACATATTGACCATGATCAAATTATGTAGCATATGTCACCTGTATGAGCAGGAACTTAACATTGTCTAGCGCAATACGTTTGGATGTAATATACTAATATATATGCAAGATTTAACATGCAGAATCTCTCTAGAGAGATTTTTTTCCCCTAGGATTTTTAACTGCACAAATCATTTATGGGATATCAGAATCGAAGGCTGTATTTATAGGTTAAACATTAAGTTCTTGATGCCATCAGCATAAAGAACTTGGTTCTCACACTCTTCACTCCAGCCTTAAGTTCATTTGTATCCTCGGACTATTAGGTACTAAAGGGGATGCTAATGAATATAATAAATTGGGATTTCATTTTATGCCTACCAATAACTGATAAATAGAATGGGTTAAAACAACAGCTTCTTAGTTTTCAAAAATGCTAACTTACCCTCAGAAAATCATCTACTTCTCTTATTTTGGGAGTGTCCAATTTCACCTTGATACAAATGCTAGAATGGCAATCAGCATTCTTTGAAATTCCCTTTTTGTTTTGATCTCTGGGGACTTTTTGAAACCAACTATGATGGCAAACAAATTTTTTACTGGAAAAGACATTCATATTTTTACAATTTTTGCCAACTTTTTGTCCAAATGAGACATTTTTTAAATTATGATCTTTATTTTATATTTTACCTGCCTTTACTAAGAAAATAATAAATATGTAGTATGGAAATTTTCAAAAAAGATCAAAGTGTTACAAGAAACAAAACTATAATTTAGTGTTCAATAAAAACGAACTAAAAAACATTTTATAAATACATGCAATAAATAATTTTACACTGACCTGCAGACCATTTTTTGTCCTGAAGGGCGTGAATCTCTTGAGTTCCACTTTGTATTAGTTAGTTCACCAAACTTTTTTTACCCAGTCATTGATTTCTTCCATGCATGTTAAATTGCTTCGAATCATTACTCTGTCTTGATTAGTTTCAATTATTTGATTCTTATAATTTATTGGCTAGACTACGTTTGACACTAATGAGCGTGAACTTGCCATACTTCTAAATCGTTAAGCCACAACAAATAATCTAACTCATTACGATTCTTCGACCGCAAAAGTTTCGGTTTCAAGTAAGAAGTCACGTGACTGCATGGCGTGAGCGATGAGGCAGCTGGCATTACGTCATTCGGCTACGTCACTCGGAGGAGCGGCCTCTCCGTAAAATTGGGTAGAGTATGTTTATACGCTGCCCGGACCCGAACCTGGGACCTTTTGCATGCTAGGCGAGCGCCTAACCGACTGGGCTCCCCAGCCCTAAGATCCTTTGGTAGTTCCTGTCGAGAGGGTTAACGAGGACTTGTCTGCGCTCAAAGCAACTTGGTGTTTCCTGAATTGAACCAACAGGGTAGTGATGTCTGGTTGGATTGTAGGACCGACCATTGACACTGTTCGCGGTTTGAACTTTGGGCTCCTCGTGTAGGAGCGAATGGTGATCCTTGTTGCATTTCCTGTTACCCATAATAGTTGTCACCATACTTGTCAGGTTTGAATTATCGTCGCACTAGAGCTACACGAGGGCTATTGGCGACGGGCGTCGTATTTTAGAAACACAGTCAAGTGACGAGCCGACACCTGAATAGGCACCCAACGCAACCATTAAGGGTGACATCGTACGCAGCGTTAGGACTTTGAAGGATATTTAACGTGCATTCCCTCTACACGGGGTATTATTCGTCGGACATTTTTTTGGTTGCACGGGCCGTTTATAGGTTGGCAGCTATTTTGGTTTAGTTTGAATTATCGTCGCACTAGCAGTTATTTTGGCGATGCCCGGACCCGAACCTGGGACCTTTCGCATGCTAGGCGAGTGTCTAACCGACTGGGCTCCCCAGCCCCCATACTTTTCAGGGATTTAAACTATCTCATAATTACAAATATTAAACTTAATTAACTTTAAAAGTAACTATAATTTTGTGTAAACAAAGCATCGGTTTGTTTAAGTTTTTCGACATACAAGTTGAGTTGTTTTTGAACTAGAAGTAACATTAAATTTAGAAGTAAATATAAAATGAAAAAGTATAAAATGTTTTGATGAAAAAGTAAATTGTTTTTCCGGTGTAGATACTCGCTGGGCGAGATCTGTTGTCTGTTTGCGAGATGTGTGTTTAAAGTCGTGTTTTTCAGAATGTAATTTTCAGTGTATTCTTCAAAGTTGTGCTTCCTGGTTTATATTGTTCGCCATGAAATTATGAGAAGTTTTTTTCCCTTGTTTAAAGTATTGTGATATAAACTGAGCTTATATTATTGTTAACTCTGATACTTTGTTTTTTAAGATAACTTACTCTTGTTAAATAAATGATATTACATTATTTTTAAACATCTGTCTTGTTTTTGTGCGTGTCCACACTGCAAAACTCTGTGCCGAATCCAATATTTGGATAACATTTCCTGCACTTTGAACTAGTGCAGCTGGTGTTTGGGTGGCAGCGCAACACAGTTTTCGCACAACGAATTTTCATGAACGAACGCCTTACGTGCTGGAACAGTTAAGTTCAAACACTTGTAGATTCTGTGATTCGGCATATTGCAGAAGATGCATTTGTTGTTTGTAAAGTGAAAGTTTGATTGAGACTTCCGAAACTCGTTGCGATTGACGGGTTGTTTTGTTTGAGCTGTTTTGACTGCGAAGAACCAGGAGCGGCTGCTATTGCACGCCGGCCAATTCCAGCCAATGTTTGCATGTGTATTTATCATACAAATCTGCAATTACTGCTTTATGCATTTAAGCCTTTCCTGCTTACCTTTCCAAAAACTACAAAGGAATTTTGTAGTGTCTTAACGTGTTCTGCAACTGAAATGCACCGGAATTGTTACGTTAGTGAATGTAACGAGTGTGGGAATAAAGAAATTTGATTGCTTGTTGATTACTAGATAGAAAAGTGTTGGCTGAACAGATTGAGTGGGAATTTTAATGAACGTAATATCCTAGTGGAAGTGGAAAGACTGAAAATTATGTATGATCAGAAAATGGTGTCAGATGCATTGGATTTTCTTAAAGAAAAGGTTTCATCTTTTCTATTACTTTCATTCATAAGATTACGGCAATCAAAGTACTTTCAAAACTGCTTGGAGAAAGCTAAAGAGGATGAAACATATGGTTTACTGCAAGTAGATTTTAGTGAAAATTATATGGTATCCCACCAAGATGAAGTCCAAAGTGCTCACTGGGGAAAATTTCAAGTAGGCTTATACACAGCAGTATACTGGATGAATGGCAAGTCAAAATCCTTTGTGTTTGCCACTGATTATATTAGTCATGATAAGTATGCAGTTCACTATTTAAATCAAAAACTTATACTAGAAATGAAGAAAGAAAACACCAACTTAACCACGGTTGATATATATTCCGATGGAGCAGGGCAGCATTTTAAGCGGAAGTATACTTTAGAAGACACAACATATTTAAGTGACGAAACATCATTAAAAATATGTTGGAACTTTTTTGCAACATCTCACGGCAAAAGGTGCTGTCGATGGCGTTGGTGGAAATACAAAGAGAATGGTATGGACTAGTATACTTGCAAAAAAGTCTGTTTTAAATTGCGAAGATTTTGTCAATGTTGCAAAAAGATTGTGTACTTCAACTACTATCTACCATGTACATAGTAGTGACATTGAAGCAGAAAAGGAAAGGCTTGATGCACGTTGGGAAAATGTGCAGGCTATACCTAACACTCACAAAGTCCACTGTGTTGAAATTATTTCCAGAAATACTGTTAAGACCTCGTTTTGTCTGAAGATACAATGAAATCCAAGTTTCAATTTAAACAAGAAGATGGTGAAGAAATGGAAGTTGATAAACAAATCGATGTGCAAATTCCCATTACAAAAGCAAAGTTAGGAGATTGGGTTGTAGTGGAGATAAAGTCCATAAAGCTTTTAATATACCAGTTTGTTGGGCAGATACAAGAAAACCATTCCTTTTCAGTGAAGTTTTTGAAACTAAACTGTGTTAGTGACTGAATTTGTCTTCACCTGGGACAATCAAGCCCCAAGTCAGGTGCTACGCACTGACATCAAGAAGATTTTGGTTGTGCCTACAATAACAGAGGAAAATTTACATTTCCAATGTCCAATTCACTTTCTGGATATAACATCCAGAAATAAAGTCATTATATTCCTTTAATTATAACATACTTTGCACGGTAACGTCCGTAACAGTCAATGTAACATCTGTAACTACTCAATGTGTAATCCATAACAATATTTCTTGTTTGAGTAAAAAATTTATATTAAACTGAAAAATTGTCCATAATGTATTTAACATACATATATAAAAGTAGTTTTGTAAGTTTTATAATTTCAGAGAAATCTGCTAGTAAATGAATCAACATGTAAAATTCTGTCCGTTTCTGTAACATCCGTAACACATTTTCATAAAGCATTTTCTGCTATTTTTATGGTATTTAAATGCAATTTTTCATATGTAAATATATAACAGTTATATATTCTTTTCAATGTGTGTGTTTATTTTCCATGAAATTTAATTTGAAACATAAAAAATTCAGAAACAAAACAAATATTGGCCTTCAAATGTAACATCCGTAACCATGGAATTGCCCAGGTAAGGAATCAGTCCATCTGGTGTTTTCGTGTGCTTTAAGCGATTGTTTATGGCTTCTGTGGAATCGTTCCACACAACCATTCGCTTGTGGATGGTATGCAGTTGTTCTGATGCAATTAGTACTTAAATGTTTTGATAACTCTTAAATAGAGAGTATCCAAATTGACTTCCTTGATCATGAGTGATGTTGGAGGGGCAGCCAAAACAAGTTATCCAACCATTGAACAAAGCACGACAAACAGTTTCTGCAGTAATATCTTCAATTGGTATTACTTCTCGCCATTTAGTAAAACGATCAATGATGGTTAAACAGTAGATCTTCCCGTCAGATGGTGGTAAGAGTCCAATAAGGTCGATATGCATGTGAGAAAATCTGGCATCAGGTGTTGCAAAGGTTCCTAAAGGGTTTTTTGTGTGTTTGGTAATCTTTGAACGTTGACAAGCATTGCAGCCCTTGACCCAATCTTTGATGTCATTCCTCATGCTTGGCCAAACGTACCGGGATGATATCAGACGATATGTTGATGAGATGCTAGGGTGAGAGAGGTTATGCAAGTGGTTAAAAATAGCTTTCCTGAGTTGTTGAGGAACAAATGGTCTTGTCGATCCTGTAGACATCACACACATTAACTGGCACAAATGGACAGGCTTGCTTCCTTAGTTTTAGTGAGGTTTCTTCACTGTTGATTATTTTCGTCAATTCATCATCTGTCTGTTGAGCAGCTGCAAAAGCTTTGAAATCGATGAAATCAGCATTCGTAACAGAGTCAATGTGTACTCGAGAAAAAGCATTAGCAACTGTATTTTCTATTCCGCTTATGTGGCGAACATCAGTGCTGAATTGGGAGATGTAATCCAAATGTCGATATTGTCGTGGACTACACTTGTCAGGGTTCTGTTTGAATGCATAGATAAGAGGCTTTTGATCTGTGTAGATAGTGAATTGGCGGGCTTCTAGCATATACCGGAATTGTTTACTGCAGTATACATGGCCAATAATTCACGGTCATATGTGGACCATTTCTGTTGACTTGGATTACGTTGTTGAGACATGAAAGCAATGGGTTCCCACTGATTGTGAACCTTTTGTATCAATGTGGCTCCTATGGCGAAACTGGATGCATCAACCCAGACACTTATGTCAGCACCTGGAACAGGATGACGAAGGAGTGTTGCATCAGCAAGGGCTTTTTTGGAATTTGATGGATGGATGTTCGGTAAACTAAAGTAAATTAAATCTATTATGTGATGCTTCTACTTGGGCGAGTTACCTTGAGTTGTGTGCCGTGGTGTACGGCGTGATGTTTTTTTATTTAGTACTATGATTTAATTTAATGTATGAATAAATTTTAAATTGTTCTTAAAACCCGTCTCCAATAATTACTTAGGACTTTAAACTTACATTTTTCCCACTGTGAGTTATTATATATTAAAACTGATGTTCAGTTTAGTTCAGGAACATTTTTGCAATTCCCCTAGTTAACCTATAACAGATCTTCAGCCGATTGCTTGGCGACTGCGCAGACCTGCGGTACCGGATTCACTTCTAATACGTGATCTGTAATTTCGGCAGCTTGCTCGATAGTGAGGTCTTTAATCGATGCTAGGATGGCTTGAGTTAATAACGGGAGCTGTTGAGTAATCGAGCTGTTGAGCATAATCGTGAAATTCGGCATGTCGTTTCAAAATCCTCACGGCTACCGATCTCCTAATTGCTCTCCGGAAATCAGCTTCCTCATCGCCTGCGCGAGGATTCGCTCTCATTCTTTTCACCAGTTCTGCCTTAATTGTTTTGTAGGGATCCTCGCTATCCGGCTTCATAATAATATCTCGAACCACAGACGCTGCTTGCGGTGGTAAGTGAGCCACGATGTAGTTGAATTTAGTTTGGCTTTCCATCACAGGTTTGGGTGTGCCCAATTCAAAAGTTGACTCGCCACATGTAGAACCATAAAGCCGGATCAGCAAAGTTGTAAGAAGGTATTTTAACTGCCAAAATTTTGGCGTCTGCCATCTTTAGACCGTTATGCTGGTAGTACGTGCAATCGAAGTTCAATTATATTACGCTGGTTGATTTGAATTTTTATAATGCATGTTTTTAGTCTGTCACCATTGTTACTATATTCTAGTGAATTAAAGGTGGATGAGGGAAGATTGCTATTATTGTAGAACAGTAGTATTACACGGATAACAACTGTATAATGTGTTTTCATTTGATCGCAAGTGTATACTGCTATTTAAATAGATCGCATCTGTATGCGTCTCGCGGTACATCGATTGCACCTATATGGCCATCTCACAGATCCATGAAAACACTATCATCATTGAATTATTCACACAGAGTAATTACAAAGTATTTAAAATAATAAGTTTCCATTTTGTAAGGGTACTAACTTTATATCAGTGTCGCCATCTATGAAGCTCTATTATTTTCAAAATATGTTTAAGTTATAACAAATCGGTATCGCCATCTACTGTTGGTTTTAAATATAAAATTAATACCATTTAAAAGTATTTAGTAGTAATTTTAAAAAAATACGTATATATTCCAATTCTTTGAACCTGCGATCTTTGACAAAAGATATTCATGACGGAGACAATTTAGCTT